>JAJJLC010017685.1:0-11055 GCA_023806825.1 Ophryoscolex caudatus
AAACTATATTCTTAAGTATATATGAACAAAAATTTTTTTATTTTAATTATTATTCATGTTTTAGATAAAAGATTAATAATTTAATGAATTAATATTTAATTTTTAAATAAATTAAAATTAATTATATTTCTTATTCTTTTAAATATTGAAAAAACAATGTAAATTATTAATTATTTTTAAATATTTTTAAACAATTATATTCAAAAATAGATAATATAAATGTCATTTGATAATAATTCTGGTGATAAATCAATTAATTATCAAAGATTAGAAAAACTTGCTGAAGAAATAAGAAATAGTTATGTTAGAGATTTGGATAAAACACAAGAAATGAAAGAAGCATTAGAAATGCTAAAAGATATAAATTCAAAATCCTCTCTTGAAGAATATTTTGAAAATAATGAAAAAGATAAAAATTATTTTATGAATAATTTCTTGGATGAAGTAATTACAAATATTACTAGTCAAGCATTTGTCTTTGGAAAAGATGGGGATGATATAGCTTTAGAGCTCTTATATCAAATATATAGAATATTTGAACAATTTCATAATAAAAATTATCCTGTAATCTTTGAAAAAATTCGTAATTTATTTAAAAATAATAAGAATTATGCATTTTTTTTCCCACCAGAAAGACAGTATAAAAATTTCAATGAAAAAAAGAAATATACTCTTTCAAATTTCAACAAAGATTTCTGCTCAGGTTTTATTAATAAAAATAAATCAGATGCCTTATATAAAGTAAATGATTTTGTTGATATTTTAGTAAAGCATAATAGTCATCGTACATCTTTAGATGAAATGGCATGGGTAAGAGGAGAAATAAAAAAAATTGAAAATGGATTATATTATATTGAATATAATGGAGAAGATACGGAAATTACCATTCCTATAGGTAGCTCTAAAATAAAAGGTCCAGGAACAAAAACTCCTGATTGGGAATGGAGAACTAATTTGAAAAAATATGATTTAGTTGATATATATGACAGAGATAAATGGTGGCCAGGAACTATTTATAATGTAATTGAGGAAATTGATAGAAATGGAATTAAAAGAGTAAAATATAGAGTTGGATTTAGATTATATACTAAACATTTTAAAAATCCAGAAGATTCAAAAGATACATATTTAAATCACATATCATTTTGGACAAATCAAGAAGCTCATTTAGATGAAAATAATGATGAATTTATAGGAGAAAATATAAATAATGATGAAGATATTTATCATTTTTCAAAAAGAATTCAAAAATTCAATACTTACTCTGAAACACAAAAAATATGTCAGGAAAGTAAGGATGAAGAAGGCATAAAAAATGCTATAGATTTATTAAGAAATGATGGAATTGATGAAGATAGTAATAATGAAGGTATGGATAATATCCTTTTTTATGAAAAAAATAATAAAAAAAATATAGTTGTTGGGAAAACAGGGAATTTTTCTTATTATTATGCATGGCTTTTAAAAAAAATTGAAGAAGGTGGAGGATTTGATAAATTTGTTAATATTTTTGCAAGCCAACCAAATGTTGAAGAAATATATACTATATTCACTATTTTATTTAATTCATTAGATTATATTCATTCTAAATATATTATTGAAAATAAAGATGTCTTTAATAATATTTTTTTTGAATATTATAATAGCTTAGATGATAAAGGAATAAAAAATTTATCTCAAGATTTTATTGATTTATCTAAAGAATTTTTAACAAAAATAATGAAAGAAAATAAAAATAGTGATGATTATTTTGATGAAGAAGTTAATCTAAAAATTATATTTAAAAACATTTCAACATCTATATTTGATAAAAGATTAAAAGGAGTAAAAGATTTAAATAATATTTTAATTAAAAACCAAAATAAAGATAAGGAACAAAAAAAAATAGTTGAGTTAATCAAAAAGAAAAATATTATTAATGAATTATTTGGCCCTAATTATCATAGTCAAATTATTAAAAAGTCTAGTGATATTATCAAAATTTTATTAAAATTTCATCAATTAGATGAAGATGAAATAAAATTAATTTGGTCATGTACACAAAAAGGAGATTTTGATGTAAAATTAACTATAATTAATATATTCTCAGAATTAACTCCAAATTTTGAAGAAGAATTTATTGGAAAATTAATGACTGCTATAGTTAGTAGTAGTGATGGAAAACCTCAAGAAAAAGAAATAGATTTAGTTTATAAAATATCTTTGGTAACAAAAAATCAAGAGAATAAAAAGAAAATAACAGAATATTTTTGTAAAAGTTTATTTGAATTGAATACTTTTAGTTTATCAAAAAGTCCTGTTTTTGGAAAATTAAAAATGTTAATTAATAGAGAAGAAAATTATATTATAAAAATTTTAGAAATATGTGAAAAAGAATTAAAAGAAAATAATCATACTTTGGTATGTAATTCAATAATAATACTTTTATTTAATGAATTTATTATGCCTAATAATAATGGAGAACCTCCTTATACTTGTTTAAAAGATTGTTTAACAAATTTTCTACAAGATCGACATTTAATTCAAATATTTGAAGAAAATTTAAAAAATTATATTAATATTGCAAAAGAAAAATTTAAATCTAAAAATAAAACAGATATGGAAATGATTACTTTAGATGGAATTAGTCATAAAGAAAATATTAATGGAAGATTAGCATTTTTAAATTATTTAATAACAAGAATTTATACTGATTATAATTTTGTTCCAAAATTAAAAGAATTATTAATTGAAAATCCTTCTATTCCTGAAGATGAGAAATTATTTTATGCTTTTATTCAAGAATATTTTTCACCAAATAAAGATAATAATACAAAAAATGATACAAAAGAAAAGATTAAAAATGATTTATTTAAAGTATTTACAGAGAATGATCAAAGTAAAATGACTATAGACCAATTTAATTTATTTATAAGACTATTTTTATATTTGAATTCTTCTAAATTAGATTATAAAACTATTAATAGAAATGAAGATTTTGAAATTTCATTAAAAAAAGATGTTAAATATCAAGATCTTCAAGGTATTAATTATCTTTGGAAAATTATTTTTCAAGTAAAAGATGAGAAAGTTATAAAAAAACTAATTAATATTATTTATCAAATAATTAAAGATGATGATATAATTCAACATTTATTAATTAGAGAAGATGAAAGTTTTGAAACTATTCAAAATAATTATAAAATTTTAAAATTATTTTTAATAGAAACAGAAAGAAAAAGTATTATTGAAATTAAACCACATTATTCCCTTTTAAAAAATTATATTATTAAATTCCCTTTAGAAATAAAGAATGAAACTCCTACTGAAAAAATTTGTGAAATATTTTATGATAATACAAGCTTAAATGATATTAAAGAACTTTTAATGCAAAAATATAAAATTCCAATAGATTATATAGAATCATCAATTTTTGTAGATAATGAGGAAAAAATACTTGATTATACTTATGATAATAGTTCATTAAATGAAATAATAGATAAATTTAAATTAAATAAAGATGAAAACTTTAAAAAAATAAAACTAAATGAATTATTCACTTTTTCAAAAAAGAAAGTTGAAAAAGAATCATTATTAGTTGAAAATGAACTTTCAATTAAATTTAAAAATATATTAAATAATTGGTTTGAAATATTTACAGAAGGAACTGGAAGTATGGATAAATCTTGTTGTGCTAATTTTATTTCCTCTGTCACTAAAACTGATAATGTTAGTGAATCAGATTTAAAAGTGAAAAAAATTTTTAAAAAATATGATAAGACTCAAAAAGGATATATAACAGAAGAAGAATTTTGTCAATATTATTTAGATGCTTTAAGAGGAAATAAATTTGAAACTGTTTGGGATAATTTAAAAAATATGGAATATAATGAATATTTAATTAAAGATGATGAACCTTTATTTGAATTTCATGCTCAAAGTGACAAATTATTCAGACATTATTTAGGAAATAATGAAAGCTTTATTAATGATTTTATTAAGGATTATAATAAATTTCCAGAAATGAATTATGATTTATTCTTTTTTTTACCTACAAATGAAACTATTTATAATAATATATTAAATGGATTTAATAATGATAGTAAAGCATTTGATAAAATATTTAATAAAGATGATAATATATTAATGCAATTATATTATCTTATTATTTTTGAAAGTTTTTTACAAGACATTGAATTAAAATATATAGATTTTAATAATATTTTTAAAGATCATTCTAACCCAATTTCTTTAAGTTCAAGAAAATATGAACCTTTTGAAAAAGATGATATTCTTGAATCAAAAATTAAATTTTTTGAAGAATTTATAAGAAATAAAAATTATGAAAAATTAGTTGAATATATTATTAGTATAATAAATAAATATAAAAATAATAAAAATGAAGTTTTGAAAAAATCCTTATTAAAATCTTTTAAAATTACAGAAATTATATATGATTCATTCATTAAAGACACAAAGCCAAATAATATTTCAACTGAAGATAATATATATTATATAGATTATAGTCATATATATATGGAATTTATGAATAAAAAAGATTTAAAACAAATAGTATTAGATTATAATTATTCTGATTTAATAAAAAATTTATTCAATTATTTATTAGAAAATGAAAATAAAGAAATTAAAGAAGAAATATATAATGTTTGTTTTGAAATATTAATAAAAATATTAACTTTTAATGAAAAATTATTTGTAGAATTTATATCAGATGAATCAACCAAAAAATCTTTTTCAAATTTAATAAATAATTATATAGCATCAAATAATTCATATATCATTAATAGTCTAACAAATAATTTAAAATTATTATCTTCAATTGAATCTTTATCAAATAAGGAATTTATTGAATTTTTATATGATATATTAAAGCTTTTAATGGAGGATGATAACAAGAAAAAAATTTTTTCAAATGAATTTTTTGATCTTTTTACTCAAATTAATGATTATATGTATAAAACACATAAAGATGTAGATAATAGTTTATTATATAAAATAGTTGAAATAATAATAAATGATATAAATGAAAAAAATATCAAAAATAAAAAACTTTCAAAACAAGTTTTTATAAAGTATATGGAATTAATTAATAAATTAATTGAAACTAATCCAAATATTAAAAAACAATTAGTATCTTACAAAAAAAATGATGAATCATTATCTATGGTTATTTTGAAAAATATTATATTTAATAATAATGACTCAAAACTTTCAGAAAATATGGATGAAATTCAAACTCTAAATAATAATGATAATTTTGTTTTATTAGATAATAATAATGAAGAAGATAATCTTTTGATTAATAATCAAATGAAAAGAATTTGCACTAATTATATTTTACTTTCTTTAAAGAATAATGATGATATAAATGCTATAAAAGAAGTAATAACTATAAGTAATATAATTAGAGATAATAAAGATAATGTAACTATACCTAAAAAAGATAATACTGTTATAGCAAATAGAGGGGTATATTCAAAAACTAGGTCTTTGAAAGTTTGTGGACATGTTGGTTTATATAATTTAGGTGCCACTTGTTATATGAATTCAATTTTGCAACAATTATATATGATGCAAACATTCAGATATGCTATAATGTCTATAGATGATAATCAAAATCCAAATTCTTCATCAATTCAAAAATATTCCCCTAAAGATGATAATTTATTGCATCAATTGCAGGTAATGTACACCTATTTAACTTTAAGTGAGAAACAATATTTTAGTCCAACATATTTTTGCAACTCTTTTAAAGATTCTGATGGAAATCCAATTAATGTTAAAATTCAACAGGATAGCCAAGAATTCTATAATAATTTTTGTGAAAAAATTGAAGAGCATTTAAAAAAAACAAAATATAAATACATTTTTAATGATGTTTTAATTGGGAAAACATGCAGTTCAGTTACATGCACTTCATGTAAGAATATTTCTAATAAATTTGAAGATTTTTATAATTTAAGTTTGGAAGTAAAAAATATTAAAAGTTTAAAAGATTCTTTACAAAAACTAATAATACCAGAAACTGTTGATGATTTCAATTGTGAAAATTGTAACAAAAAAGTAACAATTCAAAAAAGAACTACATTATTCAAATTACCAAATACTTTAGTAATTCATTTAAAAAGATTTTATATGAATTATGAAAATGAACGTACAGAAAAAATTAATTCAAGATTTGATTTTCCAGTAAAATTAAATTTAAGAGAATTTTGTGTAGAAAATTTCCAACAACAAGAAGGAGATAGTGAAATCAATGATATATATTTTAGAGATGATGATTATTATGAGTATATATTAAAAGGAGTAAATATTCATATGGGTAGTGCTAATGGAGGACATTATATAAGCCTTATTGATGTTAATAGAGATGGAAAAGGGAATATAATGAATTCAGATAAAAAAAATGAAAAGCCAAATTGGGTGAAATTTAATGATTCTGCCTTAAGTGAATTTAATATTAATGATATACCAAATGAATGTTATGGAGGAGAAATTCAAAATTCTAATTATAGTGTTGAAAATTCATCTAATGCATATTTGCTTATATATGAAAGAGTCAAAAAAAATCCTATTAGAGTTGTAATAGATGGAAGTATTTTTTCAGAAGAAACAAAAAAGAATATTGTTGAATATATTAAAGATGAAGAAAAATTTATTAATATAAAATATGATATAAATAAACCTAATAACCAAATTAATGAAGAAGAGTTATATAAAATAATATTCTATAATAAAGATAATGATGAATATTATAAATATATACCTTATTATAATATCCCAAAATGTGCTCCAAAAGAAATATATAATCTAATAATAAGTGAAAATAAATCTTTGAAAGGGGATAATGAAAAAAAAGCAGATGATTCTGCAATAGAAAAAGAGTCTCTAAAAGATTTACAAAATATATTATATTCAACAATTTCTTCCAAAAATTTCAATGAAACAATAAAATCATTTGAACAAGATGAGCAAATTGATATAATTGATATATTATTATCAGATATTTTTGATATGGCTAAAATAACTAATTTAGCTAATGTTAAAAAAAAAGAACTAAATGATAAAATGAATTTAATTTTTACAAATGTAATAAAGCCCCTAATTAATAATGATTCAAATTTAGGAACTTTAGAATGTATACAAAGAAATATTATTACTAAAGAAAATCTTAATGTAGTATTCAATAAAAATTCAAACCCAGTTTTAAATAATAATAATATTAAATTAATTTATGATTCAATTCTAGGATTAACTGATAGTTTAAGATATAAAAATAGTATACAAAATTTTTCAATATTTAATATCATAATTCAATTTATAAAAGATTTTAAAAGGAATGATTATTATGGTAGTGATGAAGCAGATCCTATTAAATATGCTTATGAAATTTTTAATAATATAATTGAGAATAATTTTGAATTAAGGGAAACTGCTATAAAAGAAAATTTGATATTAGTATTAATAAAGGGAATAGAAAATGAAAATCAATCTAATCAAAGTTTAATATTAAATATTATAGAAAATTTGATAAAATCAACTGAAGATTATAATAAAAAATTATTTTATTTAGGTATTATTCCCCAAAGTCAGACTGCATTTTTAGATAAAAATGAAGTAAAAAAATTAATAAGATATTCATTGATAGAATTATTATTTGATAAGAATAATAAATTATTAAATATATTTACTAAAATATTCCAATTTGAGGATCAAGATTTTACTGAAAAATTTATTGAAATATATTTACCCCAATTAGCAAAATTGGCAAATAGAACTGATAGAACATTAAAATATATAGATCTTTGTTATAATATTATAGATATTAAAGATAAATATACCTTATATAGATTGAAATTAATTTTAGGGTATCCTTCTTTGATAATAAAACCTTTAAAAAAAGAAGAAAATAATAATAAAGATGAAAATGAAAATAAAGGCCAAAAATGGCCTTTATTTGGTTCAGAATTAATTAAAAATAATAACAATGATTTAAATACTGAAATATATAAATATATAAGTTTATATAAAAAACATTTTTGTATTTTATCATATCTCCTCCCATGTACAAGTGAAATAAACATTGAAAATCAAGAAGAATTTATAAAAGAGAATGATTTAAAAGCTTTAATATATCAAATAATAATGAAATGTTTTTCAAGTGGTGGTAATTATTGCTTATATAAATATTTATATTTACTTCCAGCAAGGAGTCTTAACTATAAAAATGCTTTTGAAGAATTATATAATTCTATTAAAGAAGAACAATCATATGATTTTTCAATTAAAGATAAATATGAAAAAAATTTTATAGATAAAATAAATTATGAATTAAAAAAAATATATAATAAAAAAGAAGAAAAAAATAAAGAAAAAGAAGAAAAAATTGAAGATTTAGAAAAACCTATATTGCATGAAGATTTAAGAGAATATAATGAAGATATTATAGAAATACAAAATTTTATTGGTTTAAATCCTGATTATATTCCTGGAGAAATTATTAAGGAAAAATTTGAAGTTCTTGTAAAGGAGAAATTTTTAGAATTAATAAGAATTGAATATATAACTAAATCTTATACTTTAGATGAATTAAAAAATAATTTAAATGAAAATATGGATAATAATCTAAATAATAAAGATAATAATGAAAATAATAGAGATGAAATAAATTTTGATGATAATTTTATTAATCCAGGGGGATATAAAGAAGATATAGAAGGTGATCAATTAATAGAAGAAATAAAAAAAAGTGGTCTTTATAATATAGGCAATGATATAAATGAAGATAGACAAAAAAAAAATAAAAAATATAAGAAGAAAAAAATAGAATCATCATCTTCAGATGAAGAAGAAGATGATGAAGATGAAGAAAGTGATGATGATGAATATTATAAAAAAAAAGAAAAAAATAAAAAATTATTTAAAAATAAAAAGAAAAAAAAAGATTTATCATCATCCTCTGAAAATGATGATGTAGAAGAAGAAGAAGAAAATAATAAAAAAAAGAATAAAAGATTAAAAAAGGAAAATTTAAAAATGAAAAAAAAAAAAGAAAAAAAATTAAATGATAAAAAGAGTGAAAGTGATAATGAGGATGAAGATAGCGATGACTATGATGATAGTGATGATTATGAAGCTTTTAAAACATGGAAAGCAAAAAGAAAATTAAAAAAACAAAAATTAAAAGAATCTAAAAAAATAAAAGAAAAAGAAAAAATAAATAATATTGATATAAATATTAAAAATGAAAAAATAAAAGAAAAAAAGGATAAAATTTTAACTAATAAATTAAATAAAGGAAAAAATCAAGAAAATAAAGATAATGAGAATATAAAAGAAAAAAATATTAATGAATTAGATAAAGTGAATGAAAAAAAAGATGAAATAATAAAAAAAGAGATAAATGAGGTCAAAAAAGAAGAAAAAAAAATTGAAGAAAAAGAGAAAAAAATTGAAAATGAAGAAAAAGATGAAAAAGAAAAAAGTGTAAAGGAAGAAAAGGAATTAAAGGATGAAAATATAGAAAAAGATATAGATAAAAAGGAGCAAATTGATATAAAACAAGAAAATGAAAATAAAATAAAAAATGAAAATGAGAAAAAAGAAGAAGAAAAAGAAGGAAATTAATGAAAATAAAATAAAAGAAAAAAAAGAAGAAAAAAAAGAAGAAAATAAGAAAGAGACAAAAGATGAATTAATAAATCAAAAATGTAATAATGATGATAATGAAATAGAAAATGAAAAGCCTCTTAATATTAATAATGAGGTTAAAAAAAATGAAGAATTACTAAGATCAACAAAAATAAAAAATAGTGAAAAATTAAATAAAAACCAAAAATCCTCTTTTTCAGAGGTAGTAAATTCAAAAGATAATAAAAAAAATATATCAAAAAGTACCTTAATATTTAAAAATGAGAAAGAAAATAAAGCAAATTATTTTAATCAAAAAAAGGAAAATGAAGAAAAAGAATTTGATTGGAATTATTTAAATAATATAAATAATAATAAAAATAATTCAAAAAAGAGTAATAATAATAATGGCAAAAAAGATAATTCTCTTTATAATAGCACAAGAAATAATAATTACAAACCTAATTTTAATAATAATAATAATAATTTAAATAATTCAAATAAAACCAGTTCAAATGAAGATACATCAATGGATGAAAAAATATTATCAGAAATAATGCAAAAAAATCCAGGTGTTAAATTCAGTGATATTATAGGTATGAAAGATATGAAACAAACTTTATATGAAATTATAATAATCCCCACAATTCGTCCTGATTTATTCACAGGAATAAGAAAGCCCCAAAGAGGAATTTTATTATTTGGACCTCCAGGAACAGGAAAAACTTTAATTGCTAAAGCTATAGCTTCAGAATGTAAAAGCACATTTTTTAATATTAGTGCTTCATCATTAACTTCAAAATGGGTAGGTGAAAGTGAGAAAACAGTTAAATCTTTATTTAAAGTCGCATATCAAAAGGTTCCAAGTATTATATTTATAGATGAAATAGATTCAATTTTAAGTAAAAGAAATGAAAGTGAAAATGAGGCAACTAAAAGATTAAAAACAGAATTTTTGATACAATTTGATGGTTTAGGTTCTAATACTAATGCAAAATTATTAGTAATTGCAGCAACTAATAGACCAATGGATTTAGATGAGGCTCTTTTGAGAAGATTACCTAAAAGAATTTATTGTAGTCCCTTGGATGAAGAAGAAAGATTTTATTTTATAAAAAAAAATAATAAATAGAGTAGAAACTAATTTGAGCGATGAAGATATAAAGGATATTGCTAAAAAAACCAATGATTATTCTAATTCAGATTTGATGGAATTGTGCAGAGAAGCAGCTTATGAACCTGTTAGAGAGTTAACTACTGATGAAATATTAAATTTGGATAAATTTAGACCAATTATTAAAAAAGATTTAGATAGTGCAATAAAGAAAATTAGGCCTTCATTAAATAAAAAAATTAAAGATGAATTATATAAATGGAATGAACAATTTGGAGGTGTATAATAATCAAATTATATTAGAATTAAGA
>JAJJLC010017686.1:0-11046 GCA_023806825.1 Ophryoscolex caudatus
ATTAGGACATGATACTAATATAAATAATTTAAATAAAGTAGTTGAAGAAAATGTTAAAACTTTAAAACATATTCAAGAAAATTTTGGAATGAATTTAGATAAATTTCAAAAATTGGAACAAGAAATAAATGAAATAAATAAAAAGAATGAATTATTAGGACAAAATAATAACAAATTAATTGAAGAAAATAATAATAATGAAAAGAAAATAGAATTAATAAATAATAATATAACAGAGATAAATGAAAGTATTAATATATTAAGAAAAAATACAGAAAAAAAAAATAGAGATTTTGATAATTGTATAAATAATATCATGGATACAATATCAACTTTACCTTCTAAAGGAGTAAATGTTGAAACAAATGATAAAAATTTATTTAAATTATCTATGAATGAAATTGAAAGAGAAAGAGAAAAATTTAATTCTTTTCTTGAAGAAAATAAACTTAATCAAGATAAAAGAGATAAGGAAAATATTATTATTAAAAATAATATAGATATTTTAAAAATGGAAATAAAAAAATTAAGTAATAGATTTACAAATAAAAACAAAGGAGAAGAAAAAGATGAAAAGGAAGATAAATCTGATAAATCCTTAAGTAAAATAAATGAATATATAAAAAATTTAATGAAATCAATACAAAAATTACCAAATAGGGAAGAATTTGAATTATTAAATAAAAATTTTATGTTAAAGATAAAAAAACTTGAAGGAGATAATAATAGAGTTCTTTCTTTAGTATCAAAAGTAACTAATAATTTGAATAATAATGAAAAAAAAGACAATATAAGTATGAGTTATCTAAATAATTTAATAGAAAATTTAAGAAATTCATTTTTCAATGAGATAAAAGAAAGTTTTAAAGATATGCTAAAAAAAGAAGGCCCAAATTTGGATATATCAAATAATCCGAAATTAATTGAAATTATAAAGATTATAACACAACATACTGAAGAAATAAATAATAATAATAAATCAGTAATAGATTTAAGAAAAACTATTTTTGCAATTGATGCTGATAAAAAATTCGATGATCTATCATCAAAATTATTACAGGTAGAAGAAGATACTGATAGAAATAAAAAAAAAATTATTGATATAATTAAAACAATAGAAGGTTGCGAAGAATTAGATGAAAATGGAGAAGGAATAAAATATGATCCTTCAACTATCAAAGGGCATTTAGAATATCTTGACAAACAATATAATAATTTAGGTGATAAACTTATGCTAATTGAATCAAAGAATAAATCATTATCAAAAGAAATAAAAGAAGAAATTAAAGCAAATTTAAAAGCTGAAACTCTGAAAATAGTTGGAAAATTTAGAGAAAAATTAGAAATGTTCACTCATAGATTCGAAGAAGAATTAAAAAATAAAATAGATCAAATGGGACTTTATAATTTTGAAAAAAAAATAAATAATAAAATCTTTTATGATTTAAAAGATAAATTAAACAGAAATGAAATGAAAAAAAATAATCATGCAATAAATAGAAAAATTGATTCATTAGAAAATAAAATTAGTAAAACTTTAGTTGATACTATTATTGATTTGCAAATGGATGAAGCCCCTTTGATTATTAAAAAAACTCCAAATAATTTAGAAAAATGTGCTTCATGTAATCAATATATTCAAAAAGATAGATGCTATATTGCTATTACTGAGCAAAATGATCAAAGTTATCAAAAAGTAAATAAAAATAATTTAATTAATAGTCCTAGAAGTAATTTAAAAAAAACATTTTATGGTTTGACTAGAACTCCAAGTTCAATGAGTAAACTAAATAATGTGATGAATCTTAAAAAAGAATTACCAGATATAAATCAATATAGCAAAAATCAAGATTTATAAAATTTTTATATTACATTTAAATATTTATAAATTAAAATGATTATTTTTGTTTAAATAACTAGATTAAATATTTTTTGAATATATATTTTTTCCAATAAATTTTTTTCTTCTAATTATCTTGATTTGAATATGAAAAAAAACTTTCTCTTCTTTCAATAATATAAAATAAAAATAAATATTTTATAGAAAAAGAAAGGTTTAATGGAGTTTTTATTTTTATTTTTGTCTTTTAACCCATAAATAATGGAAAAATCTTGACAAAAATAAAATTTCATTATTAAAGCATTTATTTTTTTATTCATTTTAAAATAATAAATAAAAAAATTATAAAATTTTTATTTAATATATATTTAATTTTTCTTCATATTTATAAGTTATTTTAGCTCTTTATCTTCCTCATTTACAGAAAATGAATTGAAGATTTTTTAAAAAGAAAAAGGCTTCTCTTCTTTAAAAGTTATATAAAGAATTAAATATTAAACATCAAAAATTTTCCAAATAATTGAATGGAAAGTTATAATATCAATAAAATTAATTTTTAATAAAAATATTTTTAAATCTCCTATCATATATCATTATTTAATAATTAATGGATTTAAAATATTTATAAATTTTCAAATTAAAATAATATTAAAATATAATTTATTAATCTGATATGTTTCAAATATTATAAATATTTT
The DNA here is from genome assembly GCA_023806825.1 of Ophryoscolex caudatus. Lineage (NCBI taxonomy): Eukaryota > Ciliophora > Litostomatea > Entodiniomorphida > Ophryoscolecidae > Ophryoscolex > Ophryoscolex caudatus. Next base: position 2,539 of record JAJJLC010017686.1, read on the forward strand.
TCATTATTGTATATATTCAGGAACTATTGTATAGAGCATAAAGAATTAATAAATTTTTTTAATTATTATTATTTTAAAATTTTTTAGTCTAATATTTTTAAAATAATGAAAATAATTTAATAAAGCAATAAAAATAATTCATTATATTCTCTGAAATTTAATTAAAACAAAATAAAATTTATTTCATTAAATGAAAAAAAAGAGATTATAATAAAATACTATATTTCATGAATTAAAGCTCCCCTTTTTTTCAAAAAATAATATTCAAAAAATTGAGCATGCTCCATGTTGAAGATATTTGAATTTATTTTATTTTTTATTTAAACATCTGATTACTATTAAATACTTAATTATAGGAATCTGAACTACCATCCTATTTTTTCATTTATAAAAGGGAAAACTAATTTCTTAAATATAATAATTATTTTCTGAAAATAAATTAATTATATTTAAAAAAACAATAAAAATTTTTGATAAAAGTATAATAAAGAATTTTTTAGTGTTTAATAATAAAGAAGTTTTTATTATTTAATAACAAAGATAAATTTTTTGAAATATTTAAATTAGTAATATTTAGTAACAAATTCCAAATTTTTATTCTCTATTACACAAAAGTGCAACACCTCTTCTCTGCCAGAATTTATCATCTTGATCAGAGCCATTAATTTTAAGTTTAATATCAGTAATAATATACTTATCAGTTCTTTTTGGATATTTATAAAGTGGACAAGAATAAGAAGCATTAGTAGGTCCTAACAAACTTGCTTTATTATCACTAACAATAATACCTTTAACAGTAATAACAGGGAATTTTATAATTGTATTTCTTGAATTAGGATCTGGATCATCAACTAAATATCCTTCCTTTGAACCACCACCCCAAATTGCACCTTCAATATATAATCCATAAATAATTATACTTTCCATTCTATCTTTTGCTTTTGCTATTCTTTGCAAATTTTTAGGATCAGTTTCAGTTCTATCAGGTAAATATGATAAATCAATTTGATCCAAAGCTAACTTTTCAAATTCTTTTGAATTTGGAGATTTCTTTTTTAGTTTGAAAAATTCTTGTCTAAAAGCGGCTAAGAAACCTTGAGGTTTGAGGAATCCCGGGAAATAAAATGATGGTCTTTGATCATTGGAGCATGAAAGCCATTCTCTTAATCTTTCAGCTCTTATTTTTAAACCTTCATACCAAGAACTTGCATTAGGTGATAACCAAGAAATTTCGGAACCATTTGCATCAAACATCCATATAGAAGGAGGCCTTATAAGATATAAAGCATCAATACAATCAGTAATTGTTTCAGTCATTAATAGAGTACCAGCAATTGCATCTTTTATATCTTTTAATGATTTTTTTACTAATTCTAAAATAGATTGAATATCCTTAATTTCTTGAAGTAAGACGTTATTAAGAGGAACTTCAAGTCCTTTACCAATATTACAAAATGAATAACTATCAATTTTATCTCTGTATTCTTTTTCTATAAAGAATTGAGGGAATGAATCAAGCATTGCTTCAACTTTAGGCCTAACTTCTTCTTCTTTTGATACACCTCCACCACTTCCCCCATCTTTAGGTAAAGCTGTAGTTATAGTAGTTAATAATTCATTAAATTCTTTGATACGGAATGTCATATCAGCACTACCATGCAATCCAAAAACTTGTGGAGGATCGACATTTGGGAACTTAGAAATATGGGCAATATAATCAGTAATTTCTTTGAGATTATCTGGTATTTTATATTCTTGCTTATTTTTGGGATCAACTTTATCTTTTGGAGTTGGATAAAAGCTATAATTAGGCTGTTTAAATGCAGGATCTTCTAAATATGATGAAACTATTGTTTTGAAAAGGGATTCATCTTTCAAGTCAAATATACGACCACCATATAAAATTGTTGAAACAACATTTGTTAAAGTTTTAAAGTTAATCATTTCACTTGGTGGCTTTTTCTCAGGAAGGTCACTTTCTCTTTGGAATTGTTTTTCTACAAATAAAATAGAGGCTTCTAAATCTGAATTATTGAAATCATAAGGAACACAAAATCCTAAAGGTCCATATTTTCTTCTTTCTATAACCAATGAATGAATAAATGACAAAGCAAATACAAGATTTTTCCATTCTTTATATTCAAAAATATCTAATTTTTCAGCTGTAACAACACTTGAATAGGTTTTAAGCATACCTGCTTTTATACCTTTTGGAGGTTCATTTGTAACTTTCAAAGATTGATGTAATAAGCCTATAGGGAATTCATCTCTTGGTTCACAACTAAGCCAAATCCTCATTTCTGGGTTAAATTCTAAGTCTTGATTTTTTAATAATATATCTAATTTGCTCATAAAATCTAAACCTAAATGACAATTTTGGAAATAAACCCAGTCACCTGTTGTTCTACATTCATCAACAACACTTAAGGCTATCTCTAAAACACCTTCTCCCATTGAAATTGATTCAATTTTTTTTCCTTTTTTTCTTGCTAAATTTTCAATATTTGTTGAAGGATCTGCACCTGCAGATAATAAGAATAAAATTGGAGTTCTAGAATCTGTTATATTATATATATCCTTTATTTCTTCAGGATAAGGATTTAGGAAATCTTTGTCATCTAAAATGCATGGAACAAATTGTTGTGTAGCACAAATTATAGTTCTATCATCTCTCATAGCTCTTACAAAAATAAGCTTTAAGAAGGCAGCTAATTTTTTATTATGATTATATAAATCTTCATAAGGAACATAATTTTCTGCTTCTTGAGCATTATAGAATGTTTTGAATTTTTCAGGTTCTGTATTTAATTTATCAGGTAATCTTTGGAAATATAAATGACTTTCATTGAATTTATGCCTTGATATAGCTAATAAATTCAAATATTCCTTAGGTTTTTTGTCCCCTTTTGCTCCCAAGAAATCATAAGGACAATCAGGCTCATTAATATGATTAATAATACCTCCACATTTAATGAAGAAGGAAATATCATTAGGTTTTAATAAATAAGCTCCATCAATTCTTTCTTCTGCTAATATTTTGAAACAAACTAATAATATAAAAGCTGTTTTGTGCTTCTCAAAAAGACCTCTTACTATATATTTATATACATGTTCTGTTAATTTTCTCACTATATTTCTTACCCTTTGGTCAGTATTATTACTCATTGTAGAATTTTCTATGGCATAATTGAATAAAACCAAAAATTGTTGAAGAGAGGTTGAATACATTTTTGAAATTTCTTGCATTTGAACAATAGAGAAATACAAAACAGATCCTCTTGTTGCAACAGGCAAATATTTTTCTCTTTTTTGATTGATATCTTTCTTCTTTTCCTCTGCTTCTTTAATTTTTTTAGTATTATCTTCAGCTTGTGTTTTAGAATTATTTAAAACAATAACAATATCTTCATTATCTAAAAGATTTCCCTCTTTATTAAGATTATCTAAAATTTCTTTTTGACATTGTAATAATGAATTTTTATTTTTAGTAATATCTGACAAAATTTGTTTTAAAGTTTCTTCAAGAGGTTTTTGTTCTTTGGAAATAACTATAGCTTGTAGTTGTTGCTCTAAACCAATGGCAGTAACACAAAAATCTATAATTGTAGTTTTAGCAGCAAGCTCTGGAGTAAAATGAGGATTAATTAATTTACATAGCATAAATAATTTAAATCTTTCATCAAATTCAACATCTTGTCCATTTATTCTTATTTTTTTAATTTTTGAAGTAGAACCTTTTTTATCAACAAATTGCTTTTCAAGTATAGGGTCAAGAGTAGTATCAACATCATTTTCTATACCTTCTATCATAATTTGATTTTCCATACCAAGTAATGAATTACAATAACTTTCAAATCTTTTTCCACAGAAAGTAGCCATTTGATAAATATGTTTTTCGGCTAAAATTGTAGGGTACATATTTACTAGCCAATTTTTGGCTTGATCTTGTGGATCTATTAATAATGGGAAACGAGATGAAGTAGTAACTAAAATGGCATTTTGTATAGATAAAGTATCACTAGGTAATTTACTCATAAACCATTCATTTTTTTGAGGTTCATCAGCTAAGAAATCTTCTATTACAATTTCATCATTATATGGTATACCTCTTTTTGCAACATCACCCTTGAATACTTTCTCAAATAAAATGTTAGTTCTAAATGTATAATTGAATGGCCCTGCATATGCTATAAAAGCTGCTGCTATAGCAGAATCACCTAAAAGTTGTCTTTTTTCTTGATCAAACCTATTACTATCTTCTGTCCACCTTTTTTTTTCTCCTTTTAATGATTCTATTAGTTGTCTTGCTCCATTAACTTTTTTAGCCATTTTGTTTAAAATTTCTTGTTGAGCATCTTTTTTTTGCCTAACTTCTGCTAAAGAATCTTCTAATTTCTTTTTCTCTGCAAGTACTTCAGCTTTTCTTTTTTGTTGAATTTCTAATTTTTTCATAGCTTCAGCAAATTGTTTACTCATATATTCTACATTTTGCTGCTTTGGAATAACATCTCTTACAGCATAGACAAAATCTGAAATAGATCTACAAAAAGCTGCTAATCTTTTACATGCATCACCTCCAATTCTATTAGCGACATCATCGGAGAACAAGGGTTCATCTTTAGATGTTCTTGAATCTAAGAAAGGTCTTAAAAGTTCTAATGTTTCATCATTAATATTTAATTTGTTTCCATTTAATTTTTCTTGCCATTCTTTAATTGTATCAAAAAATGAACCATAAGAGTTACTTGCTATATATGAAATCATAGTTGTCCAACCTAATGGAGAATAATACCTAACTTTAGTATCCTTATTTACTTCTAATTCACCGAAATTATCTGGAACAGCTAATCTTTTACTCATAATTATACCACAACATTCGAAATAAAATTTAATTGAAGTAGGGACATTTGTTTTACCTAATGGTTGTAAAACTTTTTGATCTAAATCTAAAATCTTTTGTTGTGCAGCATCTAATTTTGGCTTTGCTAGAGCTAATTCTAAGTTAACTTCTTCACTTTTTGCTTTAATAATAGATGCATTTTTGTTACATTTTTCTTCTTCTGCACTGACTTCTTTTTCTAATTGTGCAGTTGCCGCATTCTTCACACTTAAATCTTGTTCTTTCAGATCAACTTCTTTTTTAATTTTTTCAACTTCTACAACTTGAACTTGCATTTCTTGGCTTTTTTTAGCAATATCTTTTTCAGCTTCTGCTAATTTTGCCAATCCATTATTTATAGTAGTTTCTTTGACTGATATTTCTGCCTTTTTTCTAATATATACTTTCATATATTCTTGAATAAAGCTTAAGAAACTTTTTGGTGTGACATAAACATGTCTTCTGAAATAATCATAATAATCTTTGCAAGTTTGCTCAGAAATAGTCATATGAACACCAGCTATATGATTGTACAATTGTGTTATTTGTTCTGGCTTTCCTACCAATTTAAGATTTCTATTTGCTTCTATTGCACCTTTGGCAACAGAAATTAAAGCTTCTTCAGGCCAAGGTAATAGCCATATAATAGTAACACTCGAGAATAAAACTGGGAATTTAATGAATTTTTCTCTGAATTTTTCAGATGAAGGAGAGAAACAAAGTGAAAGATGCAAATATTTTCTTGCGTAGAAAATAAGGAAATTCCAAACAAGACTTTCATCCAATTCTAAATTTGCATATTTTGGTATTTTTCCTAAAGTTGTTCTCATAGTAGCTATGATAGTATTTTTATCATTTTTTTGCCCAAATAAATTAGCAATTTCTCCTGTAGACAAAAATGATGAAACAACTTCTAAATAATAATCTATTTTAAATTCTGCATCAGTCATTAGCATTGTTTGTGGTTTGAAATATATACCTTTTTGAGGATTATAACTTTCAATAATTTTACTGAAACATGCCCTGAAAACAGCCCTTAAATCATCAGGTCTAGGTGGTGCACCATAAGTAGGTTGAACTAAATCATTTTGCTCACAATATGCAGCTAATCTTGATAAACTTTGTTTACCTGATCCTCCAACACCAACTAGCATACAACTTCCTTGATCCTGTTGAATAACACGTGTAATTCTCATTAAATTTTTAAGACAATCATCAAATAGGACAATTTCTACATGTTTTCTTGTTTTATCTTCATTTAATTCTCCCATAAATTGCTCTGTTGCTTTCCTAGCTTTATCTAAAGTTTCTATATTTTCATAGGCTTTTGGATATTCTAAGCATCCAATTTCTTCATTTACTTGTTTAGGTCTTAAATAATCAGCAAAATATAAATCAGTTTTTACTTGATCAATAACATCTTTTTCAAAGTTTTCTCCTAAAACAATATCTACTATATTTACAAATTCTTTTTTATCATCAACATCTCTTAATTTATCACTAAATACCCTTGTTACTTCATGCTTCCATAAACATAGTAAAAATACATCACTTTTAATTTGATATTTAGCTTCAGAATTAATTATACCACTTCTATCGGCATTAAATATTCCTTGGAAAGTTCTTGATAATTCTCTCATATTATAAGTATAATGGAATTTGATTGGGGTTGGTTGGAATTTATTTTCCATTCTTTTTAATAAATCACTAGTTAATTTAGGTAACTTCATAGCTTGATTAGCAATAAGTTCATTATAAGTTTTTTTATTGAAATATGCTTGACAAATTTTACCATAAATATCATTAATTGACTGTTCATTAGGTAAAACCATATTAAATATAAAGAAGTGTCTTTTAAGTCTATTTGGAATATCATTTTTACCTCCTTTTGGATGATTCATAGCAGCGACAAAAGATAATTTTGATATTTTTTTCATAACACCTCTATTTTCATCAGCTTTAATTAAATAATAACCACTAAATTCAAGTAATTGTCTTACAAGTTCCAAAGTAACTTGATCTCCCCATTTATTTATATATGGCATTGATAAATCATCAATAAAGATAACCATACTTTTATCTAACATAGGAATATATTCATTTCCACTTTTTTCTAATTCATCATCACAAGTTTCTTGGAAGTTAGTAGGAGAAGTAGCAGAAGAAAAGTTTACTCTTTTTAAAGCTTTTTTTGGGTCTTTTTGGAAACTTTTTTGATAAATTAAAATAGTGGATGTTTTAGCAGTACCTGAATCTCCAAGAAGTAAGCATGGAGGGCATCTATCTGAAACAGCATCTAATCTGCATTGGTTTATTCTATCAATTAAGAAGAGAGCTCTAGTAGAATCCATTGTTGGTATTAATAAAGAAGAAAAGTTTTCTAAATCTCTTTTATCTATGGTAATATTTTCTGGATTCCATTGTTCCCAATTACCTTCTAATGAACATTCGAAAATAGTATTACCATTTTGAACCTCAGGAAGTTTAAAGCCTTTTCCAGCTAAATACTTATGGAATTTTTCTCTTTCTTTTATATCATATAAAGACCCTATAGCCCAAGCAAAAGAAAAAGCTACGCTTTTATCTATATAATCTTTATCAATATTTTTATTTTTGTCTCCTAATAAACTTTCTAATAATAATAAAAAGTTTTTAACTTTAATTAACCATGATATTCCCATACAAGGTGAAAAGTTTCTCAATAATTCATTTTCAACTGTTTCATTAATTAATTTATCAATATTTTTCTTAATATATTCCTCATCTACTTTAAATTTGGATTTAATATCTTTCAATAAATCTTTATTTTTTTTGAACCATGTTCTAACATATGGTTTAAATGTAATATCTCTTTCTGTTATATAAATCATACCACAACGTGATACAGTAGCCAGGGATGCATTTTTGACATTTTCAGTTTCCATTACAAGTCTACAAGAATCAAGCATTGCAATACGTTCATTATTGGATAAAGTTAAAATTTTGTTATCATCTAAGACTGTATTTAAATTTTCAATCCAAATTGAATCAATTGGTCCATCACAAACAATCCAATTATTTTGCTTACTATAAGAAGAAGAAGATTCATTACATTTTTTCCAAATCATTGTAAATACTCCTAAAATATATGTATCTTCAATTTTTTGAATGAATAAATATTCATTTTCAACAGCCTTTGGGTTTAGTCTATGAATTTTCCATTTAGGATCTTTTTCATTTGTATTCATTTCAGACATAGCTTCAGTTAAAACTTCTGTAATTGTTGTTTTCCCAACACCTGTATTACCAACAATCATAAATCCATGACGAACATGATAAGTCTCATATGTTTGAATAATTTTTTCTACCCAAATATTCAAATTATCTAATTTTTTTCTATCTAAAACAATTTTTATTTGCTCCATTAGTTTTGGATATGATTCTTGTTTAGCATTTTTTTGCATAGGGAAAACATCACTAATTAAGTTAAGGAAAAGTGGTTTATCATCAGGAACTAATTTTGATAATTCATACTTCTTAAAGCCATATATATTAATTCTTCTTCTTATAGTAAGCAAAATAATTGGATTGTTTGTGATGGACCAATTGATTCAATTTGGATTGAAAATTTAAATACAGTCTTAGATGAT
>JAJJLC010017687.1:0-10986 GCA_023806825.1 Ophryoscolex caudatus
TGTCATTTCCATTATGATTTTTAATTAATATAAAAAACTTATATAGTATTTTTGAGGATTAGAGGATTAAGAAAAGTGGATTAATTCTTTGGGTTTGGACTCTTTAGTTGGGTTTGACCCAGATGTTTTGGATTGTCTTAGATTTTCTTTATATTTTCTTCATCATTTTTTTAATTAAAATAACTTTTTAATTAGGGAAAATAAATATCTCTCACTAAAATCCTGATACAAAAAGATATTTACTTTATTTTTATAACTCTATCACATAAATCTAAAATATGTTATTCATATTTGATGAAATCAATTATCTTTATACTTAGAGATAGTAATTTAGCTTTTGATGTCAATAATAAAGTTATAATTATTGACTTTGACTATTTCATGATAATTAAAAAACTTTTCTTAACGTCAAATTAAAAGATTGCTATTTTCATTTTATTAAAAAATTATGGATAAAAACTAAAAAATCAGGATTATTTTAAAAAAAATTATATTAAATTCACTGATAAAGTTATTTATTGAATGAAAATAAAAACATTGATAAAAAGTGAAAATATGAATGAATATATAAATGAATTAAGTGATTATATAAAAATTAACAAAAAAGATTTTACCCAATTTATTCAATTTTTGGATTATTTCAAAGAAGTTATGAAAATTAAATTCATTCATTTTGATAATATTTATAATAGTATATTTAATTATAGAATTGATAATATTGAGAATCATATCATAATAAAATTATTAAATTCAATAGTTTATTTTTATCCAAAAATGGCTTCATTAGTAAAGGAATTAAAAGATATTTTAAAATATCTCAAAATGAAAAAGTTATTGAAAATAGACTTATGAAATTATTATTATATCCAATATTTAGAGGAAAATGAAGAAGAATGTTATATAATCATTATTATTAAATAAATTATTAATATATATATAATATTTACTAGAAATATAAAGGGACAATTTACTAGAAATGATGAAATATCCATAATTTTACCAGGTTTTATTGAATAATATAAGATCTTAATTATTAGTATTTTGATATTTCCTTGTTATTTTAACTAAAAAAAATTTTTTAAGTTATTTTATTTAGATATTTGTCAGGAGGTACCAGCTTATGTCTCATAAGGCTCAAAATGGAAAGAATGCTCAATCCAAAGTAACAAATTTAAATACCGTAATTCCCGTTTTATTATTCCTCCCTCAGTACAAAAAATGTGGGAGGGGTAATAAAAATAGAATTTTTTTAAATTTAAGGAATCTAATACTATAATTATGATATTAAAATAATTTGATTTTATAATTATTTAGTTAATTTAAACAATTTAAAATTTTTAACATAGCTATACTAATATAATAAAATAAAAAATAATTGCATAGTTCAGATAGGGGGGAATTAAAACTGGAATTATGGTAATTAAGATAAAATAGTTATATAATATTATTTTTTATTTAACATTATTAAAATAATTTTGTGTATTGACAATAAATATTAAAATAAATAATCGTAAAATAATTATTTATAAACTAGTATTAATGAAGATTAAATCCAACAGTATAATAAAGATTATATATCATAATAAATACTTAAGGATGTTATCCCATACATTCCAAGGATATCTTCTATTGGTCTCAATTGGATTTCCATTAAATTCTTCATGAATAGAAGCTTCATTTATTGTGGATAATATTTTTATTATATTTTTTAGTATTATGATTATTCATAATATTTTATATTTTCTTATTTTTATTTTCTTTAATATTTATATTTTTATTTTCTTTATTTCTTCTTTTATTTCATTATTATTAATAATATTATTTTTCTCTTTTATATCTTTTTCTTGCAATCTTCCTCTTCTATCTCTCTCTTTTTGGATACTAAGCTTATTCTTTTTTTTCTGATTAGAAAAACTTTTTGTAATCATTTATAATTATATTTTATATTTATTTATGATTTTACAATCATTTTTGAGGATTTGGGATTTTGAAAAAGCAAGAATATTGTTATTTTTTAAATTTATTAAATTTTTCCATTTTCTTTTATTTCTTCTATTGTCAGTTTTTTGCTTTGGCTATATAGGAAAATTTAATATGATTAAATAGAAAAAAAATTATATGTTAACAAACAATATTTGGGGATTTAAATGAGCTTTAAGAAAAAATTATATATGTGTGGTTCAAATTATATATGAAAAATAAGATTTTTTCTGTAAAAACAAATAAATTAAAATGACAATTTTTTTGAAAAAATTAGCAAGAATAGAATTCTAATCCTTATTTTATGAAAGAAGGAATGGCCCTCTATTATATTATGCAATCTCCCATTAGATCAAGAGGTTATCTAAGATTAAATTATCTTTAGTGAATAATTTTAGGGTCTTTTTAGTTTTTTAATATATTTCTCAATAACTAGTTCTTTAATATATAAGAACGAGATGATATTTTTTTATTATTTATGTTCATCTACCAAATCCCCCATATATATCTGAGGGATTGAGGAAACATCAAGCATCAAATTATTTTTTTAAAATGAATTGGATTTTTATCAAAAAATATTTATTTTAAGGGTTAAATTTCTTGAAAGCCAGAAAAAGGACATAAAAATCAAATGATGGCTAGAATTCAAAGAAATGAAAAAAATGTCAATATTTCACTCCTATTTCAAAATTTATTCAAAAATCAAATTTTTTAAAAAATGAAAGAAAAAAACATTTTAATTTTGAAAGATTTTTTTCAGTCAAAAATTTTAAATATAAGAAAAATGTAGATAGCTGATTGCTTGGGATTATGGTGAAGGAAGATAGATAAGATTGATATATGTCCTTCTCACCAATCCCCAGTCCCCAAACCCCTTTAGATTTTTTTATTTTATATTTTTCAATATATAAAATAAATGCTCTTTAATATATATGAAATAAAATAAAAATCTTAATAATCTCTTTGAATATTCCCTCATTCTTTAAAATTTTTTGTAACTAAAAAATTTTTATTTAGTATTGAAAAATTTTGTATCAAAAAAATTATATAAATATTTAAATTTTAATGAATAATAAATTTTTTCATTACCGGAAAAGTTGGTTTTATTGCACCCCCTTGTTTTTTGTCTCTATTTCCAGTTTATAAAGTCACATAATTATTACCCCCAACTTTCAAAAAAAATTTTACATACTTTTAAAGTAACATAATTATCACACCCCCTATTTTTAAGAATATCAATATACAAAATTTAAAGAAAAAACTTAGGTTTTTTTATAAAATTTCATAGAGAATTTTGGATTACATAAATTAGTATAATTATTACACCCCTATTTTTCAGGGCAATTTTGAATTCTTTACTTGTCATATTATTATTGCACCCCCAACATTTTGGCTCAAGGGGGGTGCAATAATTGTGAAGTTTAAGGTATAAAGAAAAAATTAAGAAGTTTAAGACAATTGTTAATAATTTATAATAATCTTTAGAACATATTTTATAATTATTATCTACAAATGTTTTATTTGATTCAGTAAAATGCTTCTACTTGATATTTTGAAGTAAATATAATATATTTTTCTTACCTATTATCAATTTAGGATTTAAAAATTTATTACCTGTAAGTTCCAATTTTTTTAAATATATTTTATTCCTGTATATATTAGGGAGATATTTTATAGAGCATAAGGAGTAAATTACATAACAAAAATAATTTTTTTTTCATTATTAAGAGTAAAGTTAAATTTCTTATATTATATATAAATTGATTATCATAAGGAAAATTTTTTCTTTTTTATATTGTAGTGAATTCCTTATTTCTTCTAGGTTAATTTCTTAATTTAATTCATTCATATTTCTCATATACCAATTTAAAAATTTATCTATATTAAAAATAATATATTTTTTCTTTACTATAATTTCCTCTTTCTCTTACTCTATTTCTTCTTTTTGTAATATATTTGAATATTTATTTTTTTCTTCATTTCTTTTTTCATACAAATATGTTCTCTACTTAATATCAAATTAATCTCATTACTTCCAATATATTTTTTTTATTTAATTCTTTTCTTTCTATATTAACTAAAGCTCCACAATGTCTTGTAGGGTATTTATAAGAAAATATATAAATTTTTAATTCATCTTTAAAAGAATAAAGATATTCATTAATGAATAATCTATTTTCAATTCCTAGTCTTTCAGATTTTAAATAATCATAAATTGTACTTTTTGACCTACACTCATGTAGTCTAGTTCTTGAATTTATATTTCCATTTTTTTTGTTATTAATATTTTTAAAATTTTGTTATTATATATTGGGGATAAATTATTTATTTGTCTATATTTTTAAGGATATTATATTAAATATTTTGTACTATTCATTTTCTTAATTAACAATATATAATTTAAAGAATTTTAGATAATATTTGAAAATTTTTTATGATGATAAAATGAGGTATATTTTATAATTAGAATAACTTTTTTATGATCCAAATATATATATAAATTATTTCTAACTTTTTAAAAAATGATTGGTAAAGATACATTCCTTATTTCACTTTGCTATTTCCTAGCAAAATGTCCAAATTTTTAATTTGTTTTTAATTTTATTTTTGGGAATTAGTTTATGAAAGGAAAAGAAAAATATGATAATATAAAAAAAAATTTTTAAAAAAAAAGAGGGAATTTTGTTATTTTTCCCTTGGGAATAACAATTTGAAATATGGTACATTTATTTTGAAAATTTTTAATAAAAATATTTTTTGTTTATTTTATATATTCCATGAAAGTAATAAATTTAATATAAACTCAAAAACTATAAAAATATATAAAAATAGAATTTTAAATATGAATTTTTAAAATATTTGGAATTAGATAAATTAAATAAAAATTTAAATCCTAATTAAAAAAATTTAAAATAAAATAATATAAATTATAATTAAATAATTTAAAAAAATGAGAAATCTTAAATGAGTAATATTTATTATACTGAAAAATTTTATCATTTTTATTATTTTATTTTTTATCTTTTCTTATAAATGAATAATGAATAAAACCCATTAAATTAAAAAAAATATTTTTTTGCTTTCTATAATTAAATATAGATTAATTAGAATAAATTTTTTTTAGGGATGATGCATTGATGTTAATATTTATTAATTTAAAATATAAAAATTAAAAGAAATAAATATATAATTTTTAAAAATTATAATTACCGTAATTGACGGAGTCCTGCCCCCCCACTCGTACAGAGCTAGGCCCTAAATTTGAGGGGGAGGCAAGACAACGTCAAAATATACCTAAAAAAAATTAGGGGAGGGACCGGCAAAAAATGAGGGGGGTAAGACTCCCTCAACTACGGTAATTAAACTGATTGTTCATATATATTATTTGAATCAAGCCTAATATCATTATTATTAAGTACATTAATTAACTCAGGACATTCCTTTAATTGAAGAATAGTTTTATCTTTAGTAAAAAATTTAGGGATATGTATCTTTTCATTATCTTCTTCATCATCCATATCAAAATTACTATCATTAAAATCTTGAAAACTATTATTATTTTCCAATTGAATAGGAGTTTGACCTTTAGTTGCATCTGTAATTGTGTTTTCACTTTTCCTATTTTTGCTAATTCCTTCTTTATTTTTTGATTTTCCTTCAATTGAAGTATTTTCAGAACTTAAAATCATATTTTTATTATTTTTAATTTTATTTGTATCAAAATTATTTTCATTATCTTCTTCAAATTTTAATATATTTTCTTCTTTACTATTTTTTATTTCATTTAATTTTTGAGTGCTTTGTATATTTGAATTATTATTTAAATTACTATTATTTGATTCTTTTTCTCTTTTATTAGCTCTTAGAACATTCTTTTTGGAGCTTTCATTTCCTATAATATCATCATTATTTATAATATTATCATTTTCAATTAAATTATTATTATCATTAATTTCATTTTCTTCTTTTTCCTCATTTTCCTCTTCATTTTCATTTTCAGAATCATATCTATTATTATAATTATTGTTATTTCCATTATTTAAATATGAACAACTTTTAAGATGAGGTGGAACTTTAATTCCCCTTCTTCCAAATTCATCCTCTTTTTCATCTTTATATTTATCTAATCTATATTGAATGTCACCTAAAATACATAAAAAGACTTTACAAAAAATACTTACAACTTTTTTTTTTATCATAGGTACTTCTAATATTTCTTCTTGTTTAATACTACCTCTTTTTTTCAAAGTTGAATCAGTACTTTTTATATCTTTATTTGATTGATCTTTATTTTTATTATTACCATTAGTCATATTTTGTTTTATATCTAAATTAAAAAACAATTTTTTTGGCTTTTTTTTATATAATTTATATAAGGGAAAAGATATTTTTCCATAATGACTAATTAGTAAATCATAATTGGCATTGACTCTTAAAAAATTCATACTAATAACCCAAGAATATAATTCTTCTAAGGTTTTACATGAAAAAATATATGATCTTTTTCCTTTGATTTGCTCTTTTTTTATCCATCTTGAAACACTTACTGAAAAAATATTTTTTTTATTACCATAACTATAATCACTTAATTGCTTTAATTCAAAAATATCTTTTAATTCAAATGTAGCCAAAGGTACTTTATCACTTATATATTCATCCATATGATAATAATATGATACTTGTTTAGAAGTTAAAACAAAAAATCTATTTTCCCATGTTATTTTTCCATCACTTTTTTTATCAATCATACCATATTTCAAAGCCATTGCTAATTTATCTTTTCCTTCAATTTGTTCTATTTCATCATCGGGTAAACAACTTTTTATATCTTTTAATTTATCACATATTTCTTTTACTATTAATATTTTTAATGACTGTATATTTAAAGTCTCATTATTATCTTTATTATTTGAAGGATTCTCTTCCATTTCCTTTATAATTGATTTCTGGCCATTTTCTAATTGTTTTCTTAAATTTAATTTTTCTAATTTTAAAGATGGTAAATAAGATACTCTATTTTTTTGAATTAATCTTGCTATTTTCATATGAATTTCATTTCTTTGTTCAATTAACATTCTTTGATATAATGTCTCTTTTAAAAAAGGACAACAAAATTTATATATAACAGTCTTTCTTTTTGGATCTAAATCATATAAACATTCAATCATTCCTCTTTGTTCTATTTTTGTCATTTCATCATATAAATCAGGTAAAATCATCCCTTTGAAAGGAATGATTTCTAATAAAGTTTGCATATCAAATAAATTACCTATAGTAGCAGCATGTTTTAATATTATTATATCTCTTTCATTAAGAGAATCTATCATTTCTCCACATATTTTTTCTATTCTTAAAGGAATAGTAAAATCATTCCAATTTCTTAATTTTTCCATATCATCTAATTCACTTGTTATTAATATCTCTGATACACAATTTTGTATATATTTCTTTCTTAAAAATTCTTCTAATAAATCTCTTATTAATAAGGGGTTTCCTCCATATGATTTATCTATAAGAGTTCTTATTAGATATGGATCAACTTTAAATAATGAATCAAATCTCTCATAAATATCATTTTCAACAACATATATTTTTATATATTCTTCTATTTCTTGTATAGAAGTTATATTTTTTAATTGTATATTATTTACAATATCTTCTACTTTATTCATTTTAAATTCATATAAACTCATTTTATTTAAAAATTCTTTTTCTTTTGCTATTAAATCATTTTGTCTTTTTAGAAATTTAAATTCTTCTTGATAAGATAATATAACTATTAATGGTTTTAATTCTTTAATATCTTCTTTAAGTAATCTTTTAAGGAAAGAAATTGAATATTTATCTATTAAATGAGTATCTTCAATGACTAAAAATAATGGTATTACCCTTTTTGTTTTTTTCAAAATATTTATTTGCTTTTTATATAAAATTAATAATTCAAATAAAAAATTAATAATTTGATTTTCATTATTAATGACCAAATTTGAAAAATATGGATCTCTTTCTTTAACTTTGCCATTATTTAAATTTATCTTTTTTTTGGATAATAAAAATGGTAAAACTTTATCTCTATAATCTTGTTCACTAAAATGTATTTTTAATTTTATATCCTCTTTTGAAGTACATAACATTTCTTCAATAGCTTCTATTTTATCTAAACAATGATTTTTGCATATTAATCTTGCCATTGCATCTCCCAGGATTGTTTTAAAAGGATAATTTTGGGTTCTATTTTCTTCAAATTCTCTGAAATCAATTTGTTCAAATACTGTTTTTTCTTTAATAAAATAATTTTTATTTAACCATAAATATATTTGTCTAAAAATCATAGATAATCCATTAAAGGGAATATGCTCTAACAGAGGTGTTTGATATCCACATAAAACAAAATTGGGAAAAGCTAATCCTGGATTATTTAAATATATCTCTGATAATTCTTGATTAGCCTCATCTTCAATATCTTTAAAAAATGAATAAAGTCCTTTTCTTATAAAAAAACTTTTTCCACATCCATATTTTCCTTTTACCATTAAAAATTTTTTTGATTTTTTTCTGTAAATTTCATTTAATTTTGAAACAAATATTTCAAATTCTTCAATTCTTCCAGCCATTTCCAATGAATTTTTTAAATAATTTTTTGAATTATTTTTTTTCTCATTTGAGCCATCTGATTGATCTGCAACAAATTGTGTTATATTATAAAAAGGAACAGGATTACAACAATGAGTTCTAATAAAAGGAAAAGGATCTTCTTGTTTTGGGTATAAATCATTTTCTTCAGTAACAGGAGTAAAAAAATTGAATAAAATATCAAATCCTTTAACTTTAGTTCTAAATAAATATTTACATCTAATTTTATTTTGTATTAAATTTTTAGTTTTTTCATCAATAACTAAAATATTATTTAATTTAGTTTTAGCCATATATTTTAATCCTTCACTCATATATCTAGAAGCTAAATTAACAACTTCACCTAACATAGAATATTCTCTCCTATTACCAACAGTACCACAAACTCCAGTAAAGCAAGTGCCAGTTGTTAATCCCATACCACATTGAATACCTAGCTTATTAAATTCATGTAAAATTGTAATACAAGAACTAACAGAATCAAGTGGATCATTCCTTGAAGAAAGAGGAGGTAATCCCCATGCAACTAACATAACACTTCCCTTATCATCCATTAAAAATTTATTTAAAGCTCCTTTTGTCCTATATATACAACGTTGAACTGTGTTTATTATTGTTTGTACTTTCATATAATCATTTTCATCTCTTAACTGAGATAAATCCACTTTTATATTCAAAAACATAGAAGATACAAGACGTATTTCTTTACACCAATCTTCTTTTTCTATATTTAAATATTTTTTTACTCCAGCAGGCAAAAATTGTCTAAGAGTTACTACCTTTTCTCTTACTTTTTTAATATCAAATAATTTCCTCATTAAAAAAGCATCTGCTTTTGTTGTTATTCTTTTTTTGTCTCCAGATTTTTCTCCAATTATTAAATAATATTTTAAATTATCATTTTTTTTATATCCTTCTTGTACTTCAGCCTCTCTAAATATATAATTATCTTCTACATTTTCTCTTACTTTTTCACTCATTAAAACTTGTCCTCCATGCTCACTATGTGTTTCACTTTCACAAGCTTGTCTCATACATTCTCCAACACATAAATATTCACATCTTCCAAAAAGCCCTCCAACAAATAATATATGACATTGTCCTACACCTATTCCTATTTTTACACTTAATTTTTTTCCTTCTATAATTTCTAAGTCATTTAATTTACTTTGTATATCCATTGCACATTGACATGCCCTTTTACAAGCATTTTTTAAAAAATTAGGTGAACCATCTGGAGGCCATATAACCATTATAGCATCTCCTACAAATTTAAAAATATCTCCACCATTTGCACCAATAATATTTATTATTTGTTCCATATAACGATTTATACAAAACGTTAAAAATTCTGGCCCAACTCTTCCTTTTTTTGAAAATGCTTCAGAGAGTTTAGTGAAACCACTTATATCTGAAAATAGTCCAACTGATTCAGTAACATAATGGCGAGGAAGCTTTTCAGTAAAATTAGATTTTGTATCTATAACATTTTTTATGATAGTTGCAGGTAAGTATCCAAGAATACTTTTATATTCTATATTTGATAAAAATTCCATATTTTATTTTTTATTTAATTAAATTATTATTATTTTTATCATGAATTTATATTACATTATTTTAAAATTTTTTATTAAATTTAAAAAAAATTTTTTAGAGAAAATAATGAACAAGTAAATTTTTTCTAAATAATTATTTTAAATTTAACTTAAAAATATAATATTAATTATTATTTATAATAAAATTATTTCATATAAATAAATTTTAATTAAAAGTTATAAAAATTCTTTTTTTATTGATTCTCTGTCTTATTCCACTAAGTTTAATGGAAATTGATTAATTACTAAAAATACCATTCATTACAGTAAAAATAAGACAAAGATTTAAGGATCATTATAAGAATTAAAAGCTGATTAGAATCCAATTTAATTATTATAAAAAACATAATATTCTGAATGATTAAGGAAATACAATAAGAAGAAATTATTATTATATATTAAAATTTTTTTACATTTTAACAATAAATACATAAAGTAAAAGTTTTAAAAAATAAAATATAATTTTTTTAAAAAGAGTATATTAATCAAGATGAAACTTAAATCTAATAAATAAAAAAAAAGTAAAATTTTAATTTGTAATATTCAACAATATATTATAAAAAATAAAAAATATATTATAAAACTTAAAGTTATACTTTATTATTTATTGTATTATTCTTATTTCCTTAAAAGATTTTATAAATAATATAACTTATAAATTTTTATATATTTATTCTTATTAATATAGCTTTAGAAATATATTTACAATCAATCATAATGAAAATTTTTTATTTTAAAAAATAACTTTTATATAATATAAATAATTAAATTCATAAAA
>JAJJLC010017688.1:0-10831 GCA_023806825.1 Ophryoscolex caudatus
TAAAAGATAATATAAAAATATTATTACCCATAAAATTAATAAAAAAAAAAAATTTTATTATTTTAATGGGTAGAAAAAATAAAAATATAAATTTAACTTTTATTATTTATATGTGCTGATAATGGACTGGGATAAGGTGAAATTTATATAAGAATATTTTATTTATTCTTTTTTGAAATAAATTAAATATAGAAGATTAAAAGCTAATGTTAATGTTTATTAATTTATGATTATAAATTTAAAATTTTTAATATTTTTTAAATATTAATTATAAAATATTACAGATGAATATATGAATTATTTTTCCTTCTAATCTATTTTCCTTTACTGATAAAAATAAATATCTTTCTCTCTTATATGAAATTAAAGTAGAAAAAGATGGGGAATATATTTGATTTCAACTTATATAAATTAGATAGAATAAAAAAAAAATTCTTATCTTATTTAAGAATAGAAATAAATACTGAATTTAATTAAAAAAATTTTACCTTCTTAAAAAAAGTTTGATAAATGCCTAATCATCAAAATATTATAATCTTTGAAAGATTAGTTATTTTTTTTATAAAAATTCTCATATAAAAATAAGAAATATTTATAATTAATTTTTTATTTATAAATATAAAGTTGATTTATTATTCTTATTTAATATAAAATAAATATTGTTTAAAATTAAACTTAAAAGCAGTAAGAAAATAGATATAATAAAATAAAATTTATAATAATCATTTATGAGGATAAAAAATTTTACATATATTTTTTATTTTAAAAATAAGAATTAATAATATAAACTATGTATATAAATCTATTATAAATTATTTTATTTATCAAAATTAAAATATTATTTAATCATAATTTTTAATATTTTATTTTATTTAAAAAAATTTTATTTAATTTATTTAGTATATCCATATATAAAAAAAAATTTTGTATTGATTAATATATATTAATATTTTTATTTAAATTAATTTATAAATTATAAATTATATAATTAGAAATATTTTTTTTAAATATTAAATATATAAATAAATATTTTAATAAATATTATATTTTTCTTAAAAATTTTTTTTTTTATTTTTTTAATTTTGTATATTTATTAATAATCTAAAATTATATTAAAATCTTTTCAAATATTATTCTTTTTTATTTAAATTTATTTTTTAAATTATAAAGTTGATAATTTGAATAGATAAAAATAATTAAAATTTTATTAGTTTTTCTATTTTATTTTAAATATTAAATAAAATTTAAATAAATAAAATTATTTAAAAATATTTTTTATTTTCCAATTTATATTCATTTATTTTATAATCTAAATTATTGATTTAGAAAATTTAGCTCACATAGGTGATTAAATTGTTTTTAAAAAAATCATATAAATATTTTAATATTTATTAGTTATTATTAATTTTTATAATTAATTTTATGGAAGAAAATAATCCAAACTTCCAATTAATTTTAGATATTTTTTTCTTAAGGTGAAAATTATTTGGAAAGGTAGTCTTGGATTTAGGAATGTTAGGGAGTGTTCAATAATTTTATTAAAAAATAAATTTTATGACTAAAAATATTTTTGAATTTTTTAAAATTTTGATGTAGCATTAAATATAAAGGGGAATAAATAAAATTATTTTTAAATGAAAAAAATTCATTTATTTAATATTATAATTTATAATAAACAAATATTATAGAAATGATAAATAAAATATATTCCTAATTAATATAAATATTTTTTAAATTTTGTTTTGTATAATTATATGTAAATAAATGAATAAAAATTATTCTTATTACAAAATATAAAAAATATATATACTTTTTAAAAATATCAAAAACATTTATTTTTAACTATTATTAAATCAACAAATATTTTAATATACTTATTCATCTTCTTTTTAATGGTTTTTAATAACAATTTTTTTTTCTTCATCATATTCTATACTTTTGACAAATTTTTTATACCTGAATACCAATTTTTGGAAGTCAATGGCAAAGTTATATTTATAAACATCTGTGGTATCAGCATTTTAAAATCAACTTGATTAAGGGGAGAAAATACTATATATTTTCCTTCATCTGAAATTTTAAATAAATTTAAAAAATCAACAAATATAATTACATATTTTTTTGGTGGATATAATTCAAGAGGAATACTTGTACTCATAATATAAGAACCTCCTTCCATCTTTTTCAAAATGTTTCTCTTTCATTAACAAAGAAAAAGGTGATTTTCCCCAAGTGCTTACTATATAATTTGTATCATTCCCTTCATATTTTTCTAATAATTTTAATTCATTATCCCAAAAAGTTTTTAATTTGATATCATAGCAATAATCCATTATAGATTTTTGGTCTTTATTATATTTTAAATCTGATTTCTTTAATTTATATATCATTTTAATTATATAAAATTTATCATTCATTGGAGTTCATGAATACCTTATTTCTATGGTTAAATCATCCTTGTCCCATATACTTTTATAATTATCCAAATTCCATAAAGTTTCAAACAATTTAATAAAGCCATTTCTATAGTAAAAGTTATAATACCCTTTTCATAGTCGCAAATCAATGGGGAATCTTCTTTTAATAAAGTTTCATCATCTCCTATTATTTCATTTTGGTTTAAGCCTTGTTCCTAAAATTTTATATTTTTTATTAATAATATTTGAATCATTATCACTTATATGGGAACTTTTTAAATTACTAATTATTGTTTTTTCATTATTTTCAATTTGATTACTTATATTTTGTTGTGTGTCAATTATTATTGGACTTGTATTGATATTATAGAAATTTAAGTTATCCCCATATGCTTTTTCAGAAATATGAAAAATTTGTTGTTAATTTGATGTTTGATTTTTCTTTTTTGCATTTAAAACAAGTGAGGAGACATAATAAATTACATATATTTAAGTTGGTATATTAATTTTATAATATAAATTCAACATTTATTTAAATTTATTATTTATTATTCAAATTAAATATTTAATTTTTTTCCAAAAAAATTTTGAAGAAATTTTTAAAATATATTTTTTAATTTTAAAATTATTAAAAAATTATAAAATATATATAATTATTTTTATTTAATTAATTATATAATTCTAATTATATTTTATAAGAAGATGCCTTTAAATAAAAGATTGATTTTTAATTTTAAAAATAAATATCTTTAAATCATCAAAAAAAATAATATTTTTATTTCTATTATTTAATATTTATACTCATCATTTTATTAAATCAAATAATACTATTTAATTTAAAGAATAATTTTTATTTAAGAAATTTCTTTTGATTTTAAATGATTTAATTATACCTAAAATAAATTTATTAACTCCTTATATTCTATACAATAGTTCCCTAATATATATAGGAATAAAAAATATTTGAAAAATCAGGAGCTTAAAAGGTTAATAATATAAATAAAAAAAAATTTAGATTTTCAAATTTTTTAATATCAGATTCATTTATAATAAGAAAAATATATGTATAATTCATAATCCCCAATTTTAAAAGACATATTTCACTTAAAAATTTAAATACAAAAAAGTAAAAAAATAATTTAATAATTTTATTTTAATAGTTTATTTTTAAATTAATAACTCTATTTAAGCAAATATATCTATTCCATATATTCCAACTCCATCACAATATCTAAATTGTTTTTTATCAAAAGAGTTTAATAATTCAATATCTTTTTCTTCCAAATTAAAATCTAAAGAAGCTAAATTTTCTTTCATTCTATTAGGATTAGAAGTTCCTGGAATTGGAATTAATCCTAATTTAATATGCCAATTAAGAATAATTTGTCCAGGAGTTTTATTATACTTTTTAACTAAATCCTTGACTATGTATTCATTTAATAAATCTAATTTTCTCTCAGTCATTATTTTTTCATATTGTCCAAATCTAGTTTTGAAATTAGCACCAGTGATTAAAGGGAAATAAGAAATTAATTTTATATCTTCTTTATCACAAAATTCTTTTAAAGCTTTTTGATTAAGATAAGGATGAAATTCAACTTCATTTGCTACAGGCTTAATTTTACAAAAAGATAAAATAGTTAATAAATTTTGGACATTATAATTACTAACTCCTATAGACTTGGTTAAACCTTGTTCTTGCAATTGTTCATATTTTGGCCATAAATCCCTAATTGATACAAATTTAAATTTATTTTCACCGGTGTAATCTTTTCCACAAGGCCAATGATCTAAATATAAATCTACATAGGATAAATTTAATTTTTCCAATGATCTTTTTAAAGCTTTTTCTGGCTCTTCTTTTTCTGTGATCCAACATTTTGTTATGATAAATAAATCTTCTCTTTTAACTATTCCTTCTTTTATAGCTTTATTAATGCCCTTTCCTACTTCTACTTCATTTTCATATTTTGAAGCTGTATCTATTAATCTTGTACCATCTTTTATAGATTGGTATACAACTTCTTCTACATTTTTCATCCTTGTTGTTCCTAATCCTATTATTGGACAAATTATTCCATTATTTAGTTTCACAGTTTTATTTATTCCAGACATTTATTTTTGTATTTTTAATATAAAAATTATTATAATTTTTAATTTTTATATATTGAATATATTTAGGATATATAATAAATAATTAAGAGATATCACTTAAATTTGAATTTTGAAATTTTATTTAATAATTTAATATTTTTTAACTTTATTAAAATTTAATATAAGATTAATATCTTAAAAGATTTTATATATAATATTTAATTAAATTTTAAATGAAATATTTTCAATTAATAAATATATGAATTTTTAATTTTAATTTATTCAAAAAAAATAATATTATAATATTAAATATTTAAGTTTTAATTAAGTTTATCTTATTATTAGTTAAAATAAATTATAAAAAATGGAAAACATATTAGAAGAAGATCAAATAGTAAAAAATAATAACCAAAATATAATCGAAGAAAAAACCGACCTACAAAATCAAAAAGAAATAAATACAATAATTAATTCTGAAATAAAAGAAACCGATTTAAAAACGGAGGTTGAGGGAGAAAGTCAAAATAATAAAAATATAGATAAAAACCAAATTTTGCAAGATAAATTAAAAAAAATTGTGATAGGAAGAGAGACTAATAAATTTAAATATAATAAAGTGAATATACCTGATGATTTAAAATATTCAAGTGATAATAGTAATAGTTCAAGTCCTAAAAAACCTGAAAAAAATTTAAGTAGAGATATAAAAAAGGACGTTAATAAACAAGAAAATGATAAAAAAGAAGAAAATAAAAATGATAATAATAATCTAATTAATAATAATAAAGAAATAATTACAAAAAATTTAAATGAAAATAATATTGAAACTAATATTCAAAAAGATATAAAAAGCGATATCATAATAAAAGATGATTTGAATAAAGATTTAAATAAAAAAGAGTTAGAAAATATGAATAATAATAAAGATAAAAATATTAATAAAAAAAATATTGAAAAAGAAAAAGTTGAAGAAAATAATGCTAATAAAGTTATTGATAGTAATAATAATGAGAATAAGATAATTTATCAAAAAAATATTATTAAAAATGATGAAAATAATAACAATAAAAATAATGATAATGATATTTCAAATAATGATAATAATAATAGTATTATTGAACATAATCAATCTTGTAAAAATTATGTTATAAAAAAAATTCCTGAAAGAAAAAAAAATAAAAATAAAAATAATGAGGAAGAAAGAAATAAATCATATACTATGGGATTTATAAATAGTAGAAAAAGAAATAATAAAAGTATTAATAATAATATAATTAATCAAAATGAAACTGAAAAAAAAGAAATTGAAGACATAAACAATAACAATAATAATAACAATATTATAAATAGTGATAAAAAAATAGATAATGAAGTAGAAAAAAATAAATCATTATACCGACAATTAATGGCAAAAAAATTAGGTAGTAATAAAAATATTCTTCATAATAGTATAAATCAGCCTTCAAACCAGAATGAATTAGAGAATAAAAAAATCAATCAGGAAACTGTAGAAAGCCCACAAAGACCTAGTTCTAGTAAAATTTTAAAAACTCCAAAAAAAAGAACTAATACTGAAAAAGATGAATATTTAAAAGATAAAAATAAAAATGAAGAAAATAAAAATAATAATAATTTTGATATTGGAAATGAATTGTCTGAATTTAAAAATAAAACAAGTAGGGGAACAGCTAAAATAACTGGTACATCTAAAGAAAAGACTGCAAAAGAAGGTGCTTTGAAAATATTAGAATTAATAAAAGCCAAAAAAAATGAAAAAAATGTGATTGAACAAAAAAAGAAAGAAACTCAAGAAATTATAAAAAAAACAAAAAGTTCTCAAGCAGAAATAACTGAATCTAATTCAACTATAATTACTAAAGAGGAAGATATTTTTAGTCAAAGCACAAATAGGACTGTACCATTGAAAGAAAAAGAGAAGAATAAAAATAATATAAATATTAAAGAAACTGAAAATAAAATAAATATAAAAGAGCAAAAAGAAGGAAAAAAAGAAAAAGAAAATGCAAAAAAACAAATACCAAAACAAGTATATAAAAGATATAAAGGTAAAGCATCTTTGTCAGGGAATAATAATTTAAAAAATATTATTGAAAATCAAAATCAAAAACAAAATCCATCAAAGGGTATTAAAACAAGTAGTCATAAAAATGTTAAGTTTAATTTTGAATCAGAAATTGAAAATAATAATAAAAATAATAATAATAATGATAATAATTATAAAGAATTTATTAAGAATGAACTTCAAAATGATACAATGTCAGCACATAAAAAAATAAATTCAAACATTAAATTGAATATAAACGCATTTGTAAGTAATAATAGTTATGGATATAAAACTGAAAATGAAGATTTAAATGAAACAGAAAAAAAAAGAAATAATTATTTTAAAAATAAAACAAGTAAGCAAGAAGAAAAAATAGATAATAATTTAGCTTTAAATTTAGAAGAAAAAATTAGAAGACAAAAATTAGAAAAAGACCTTGCAGCAGAGATAAATAAGGAAGATTCAAGTTCATATAGGGAGCTTAAAGAAAAAAATAATAATAATAATATTAATGTTCATAAAAGTAAATATATTATAAATAGAAATAATACTAGTATAAGTTTCAATAAGCCTTATACCAATAAAAAACCAAAAGTTAGTATAAGTAAGCAAAAAAATGAACAATATAATCATACTTTAAATAATTTAATACAAACGAAAACTGATAATAATAATTTAAATGATTATAATTTATTACAAAATAATCAAAATGATATAATATATAATTCAAATAATCAAACTATAAATGAAAATAATAATTTTAATTTTTATGCCAATTCAACCCAAAAAAAATATGAGCAAAAGAAAACATATCAAAATCAAAATAATAATATAAATATGAATTTGAATATAAATTTAACTACTCAAAGCCCAAATAAATTAAATAATTTATATGCTCCTAAAAAATGCTTTATGTTAAATAAAGCAAGCACTATTATAAATGAAAAACAAGAAAGTCCTTTTATAAATAAGTCAAATTCTCCAGAAATTAATATATTTAAAAATATGAATAATAAAAAATATAAATCCCCAAAAGAATTTAACTTATTTAATGACAAATTATATGTTAGAAAAAATTTGGCAAATGCATCAAGTAAAAAAGATAATAATAATAATAAATTAAATAATAGCTTAGGAACTATACGTCCATCATTGGATAATAATTATGATATAAATAAAATTATTAAAAATAAAGGAAATACTGAAATAGGAGCCATAGAAGTAAAAAATAATTTAAATTCAAGTTTCCAATATAAAATGGATTTAGAAAGAAAAAATTTTAATAGAGGTAATATTTTTAACCAAATTTTTGATGAAGAAGATAATAATACTAATAAATATGCTAATTTAAATTCATCCTATGGGGGAAGATTTTTCCAAGATAATCTACCTAGAATACAAAAAGTAAATAATATAGATGATGGATTTAATACTTTTTATATTAATAATAATAATAAATCAAGTAATTATTTTAATAAAAATTCTAATAAAAATAGTTTATATAAAAATAATAATTATAATAATAATAATTTCAATAGTAATAATATTTATGGAAGAATGAATATTAATAACAATAATAATATAAAGAAGATTAATAGCATTTATAATTATAAAAGTGAAAATAAAAACTCATTTAAAAAAAGATATGAAAAAAATAATAATTATATTACAAATAGTAATAAATATCAGATAAGTATCAATGATTTATTAAAATATGAAGATTTATTAATTTTAGAAGATAAATTAATATATATAATGATATCATTAAATCATGACAAATTAATATATAACGAATGCTTTGATTATTGGAATTTTTTCTTTAATTCTTCTTTCTATGAAAATATTGATCAAATATTTTCTAATTATGATTCAGAAAATAAAAATCTTATAAAAATATGTATTAACTCTAATTTAATGTCAATACTTTTATGCTATGATACTTCATTTGATATTGAAAGGCTGAACAAAATACGTCCATTATTATTAGAAATGTTAGAACTTTGTCATAAATTGCTTATAGAAATTTATGAATTTGTATTAAATATGACAAAAAAAAATTATAATAATAATATTTGGGTAAAAAAAATAAATCATTTAATCAATAGTTCAAAGCTGTCTGAAGGTGATGAAACAGTATTTATAGATTCTAGTAATATTTCAGAAAAGGAAAAAATGAAATATAATATAAATTTCTTAAAACAAAAAATTTATTATATTTTATCAAATTATCCTTCTCAAACCTCTCAAAATTATTTAATGAGTTTATTTAAAAAACTAAATGAAAAAACATATGAAGATATAAATGATTTTTTTCTTGAATATATTTTACGTGAAAAAGATATTAAATATTCTGTTTTAGCTTCAACTTTTTTGAAAAGTGGAGAAATTATATCCCCACTCCCCTTCCCTTACCTCAATTACACATCTCCAAAAAATTATACTTTAGTCCTAGATATTGATGAAACTTTATTCCACTTTAAAATAAATGAAGATGATGAAGAACAAGGTGTACTTAAAATAAGGCCAGGAGTTTTCCAATTTATTGATGAAGTTAAGGAATATTATGAAATTATACTTTTTTCAGAAGCAGACAAAAATTATATAGATTTAATAACAGATGCTGTTGGAGAAAACAGATATTTATACGACTATGTTTTATGCCGAGAATTTGTTACTATAGTAGGGCAAAACTTTATTAAAGATTTGAGTAAAATAGGAAGACCTTTGGATAAAATAATAATTATAGATAATATGCCTCAGAATTTTAGTTATAATAAGGAAAATGGTATTTATATTAAACCATTTTGGGGTGAAGAAAATGATGATAAAGCCTTAATTGATTTAATACCTATATTAATTAATATTGCAAGAAGTGGAAGAGATGTTAGGAAGGAATTGGTAAAATATAAGGAAAAAATTGTTACAAAAATAAGTTCTAATTTATATAAGCATAATAACTTATAATTTTATTATTTTTTGTTTATTTATTATTTATTTTTTCATTCATAAAGTAATTTAATAAATTAATTTTAATTTTTAAAAATAACCTTTTCACTATCTTGAAAAACTTTTCTATAAATCTCTTTTTCTTTTTCAATCTAAATGTATTCAGTTCACTAAATAATATTTTTAGTTTTTAATTTATAAGGAAATATTTTTTTAACTCCTTACATTCTAAGAAATAATTCCCCTATATATTTGCAGGGACAAAATATTTTTTGAAAATTTGGTTCTTAACAGGTTAATGAAAGAATTTTATTTTTTTAAATAAGTGGACAATTTATTAGAAATAAAATTTGAAAACTTTTATTAATTAATTTTTTATATTTTAAATAATAAAAGGTTATTACATATTAAATATTATTCTTTTCTCTTTTTAAAAAACTATATTTTAAATGAATAGTTTTCTATTCATTACATTATGCGATAATAAAATAAAAAATTAACAATTTATCTTATTTATTAAGTTGGACATCTATTTATTTATAAATATATTTTTTATGATTAATTTCTTTAAGTATTTCTTTATTTTTTTTATCTATATCAAGGATGCAAATTTTTAAGTTTTAAATTGTCAAATTTTTTTATAATCAATAAATTAGCATAAAATAATTTTCCAAAAAAGATTTATTTTTAATTTTTAATTAACTAATTTTGTCCCTATATCCCCTTATCTGATTATCTAATTCAATTTTTTTTCTTTTTATCTTCATGAATACTATAATTTGACTCTTATTTAAATTTATAAATAAGACCACATTTAAATTACCATGTAAAGACATAATCTACTTCAATTATTAATATATTATAATTATTTAATTTTTCTAATAAATAGGATGGAATAAAATTTTTTGTCCTTTTAGCAGGATAAGGGAATATTGGACTACCTTTATCTTCTCCACCTCCCAGTTAGAATGTTCTTTGTGTAGAAATAAATATTTTTAAGAAAATTCTTACTTTTTTTTATAGTATCAAAAAATGAATTTTTAGAAAATAGGATATCATTTTTTCTTGGGATTCTTTTTTATTGGAAAAAATTTTTTTTTATATTCATCTATAAATAGTGAATGGAATTAATTTTTTATTAGTATTTTTTTTGAGCAAAAAAAAACCAAATTCCAGAATTATTCCAAAATTCTGGAAAATAAATAAATATATATAATAATATACAACAAAAAAAAAAGATTAAATTTACCCCAAAAATTAAATATTAATTAAAAATAAATTTTTTTTGTTTAATAAATTATATAAATAA
>JAJJLC010017689.1:0-10799 GCA_023806825.1 Ophryoscolex caudatus
TAATATAATAAAAAATCAAAAATTTTATTTTTAATATATAATAATAATTGATTTATAAGATAGCCTTTTTTTTGAAAAAGAAGAGAAAATAAGTTTTATCAAACATAAATAAAGTAAATATTTAATTATAACATCAAAATAATTATATAATGAAAAATTTTTGTTAATAAAATTTTCAAAATATTTTATGCTAAAATTAATTAATTTATAATACATGAATTTATTTATAACAGATATTTTGAAAATTAAAAAATTAAAAAGATTTTTTTGTTATATCTGTCCTTCAAATAACATCTTCTTTTTCGCTTTTTTCATTTACATAGTCATTCAATTTATAGTTATCAATATTATCCTTTTTTTAACTTCCATTTACTAAATTATTAGTATTATTTACATTTTCATTTTTGTGTTCTTCTTTTAAAGCATTTTTATTATATTTTTTTTCATTATTAGTTTCATCAATTTTATTACTATAATTATTCATTGAATTTTCTTCTTTATTTTTAGAATTATTTTTATCTGAATTATTATCATCTTCACTATGAAAATTACTACTATTAATGCTAGGATTACTATTGTTATCACTATTACTATCCGAATTTTGACTATTATTTTCAGATTTTTCTTCTGATGAATTGAAAAGTTCATTTTCATCTAATCTTGGAGAATTTGTTTCATCTATATGTTTAAGTAATTCTAAATTTTCTTTATAAAAATTTAAATAAGTTTTAAAATATATAAAAGATAATTTATAAAATAAATGTGTTGTTAAAGGATTGAATGTAATTAAATTATATTTTTGTTTTTGATTTAATTGGCCCCTTTTATTAATATATTTATTAATATTATTTTTTATTTCCTTTTGAATTTTTTTTTCTGTTTTAAAAATTAAATAATTTTCAGGATTAGTTCTATCAATCTGGGAACCCATTTGCTTATAAATAATTTTAAATATCATATCATGATAAAAAACACAATCTTCATTATCAACATATAATTTTAAATCACTTACATATTTTTTAATAGATTCAAGTTTCCCCTTTTCTGGAAAATTTAATTTTCTCCAATTTAATTCCATGAAAAACTGAGTAACAAGGTATTTTTTAATTCTTAATCCTTCATCTTCTTCTGTTGAGAATTTATTCCATGCATTATTAAAATCTATTAAAAAGGAATTAAATTTATCAATTGGATTATATTTTTTATCACTAAATTCATCATATTGTTGTAAAGTAACCATAAGAAGAAGATTTATCAAAACAATTGCAGTAATAAAATTACCAATAATAAAAAATGCAAATGAATATCCTTGGCCTCTACCATTATCTTTATATGCCATTTCCATCATAATAATATGCCAATTTTCCCCAGTAGCACATCTAAAAATTAATAAATAAGAATAATAAAAGTTATCCATATTATAATACTCATTAATATAAACAAATTTATCTTTATAATTTTCATATTTATCTCCATCATATAGATAACATCCTAATAAAGCAAAAATACAATAAACAAGAATCATTAAAGTTAAAATATTTATTAAGGCTGAAAAGGACCATTGAAATGTTTGAATTAATTTTTCAAGTCCTTTTACTGCTTTAACCAATCTTATTACTCTAGAAACTCTTAATACTTTTAAAACTCTTATAATTTGAAATGTTTTTAAAAAACTTGCATCTATTCCATCTATTCCAGCCACTATCCAATCTATTATTGAAATTACTACAATAAAAAAATCAAATTTATTCCAAGCAGTATAGAAGAATGGTCTGATTCCATATGCAAATAATTTTAATGCACATTCGACGATAAATATAAAAGTAAACAAATAATTAAAAGATTTAATAAAATTACTTAATTTTTCTGAGCATCCTTCATATATTAAACACATAATTATCATATTAAAAAATATAATAATCATTATTATATTTTCAAATATTTCACTGTCAACAATTTCTCTTAAATAATATTGAATTGTTCCTTTCATAGGTTTGTTCCAAATTATATAATTATTTCTGGCTCCAATTATTTGTGTTAAAAAATCATAATATTTTGGAGCCTTTTTATCGTCTTTTGATATTTTTTGTTCTCTTTTATATGCCTCATTAAAATATTTGAACATAATCCCAGTAAATAAATTTAGAAAAAAATAAGAAACTACTAAATTAAATACAACAAAAAAAATTCCATAATAATCACTATATATTCTATAACTATTCATAATATCAAAACATCCTTCCATTGTTGATAAAATATAGGTTGTTATTATAGATGTTTTAAAATTTGAAAATTTAAAAGTTGGACCGGTATCCATTATTCCATTGAATTTATCAGCACAAAATTTAGAAATTGATGTAATATCATTTTTAATTTCATAAACGGCTAAAAGATTATTAAAAGAATTTGTTGCTAAATTAAAAGTTCCATCATTACTAAAAGTATAGCAATCATGATAACAAGAATAAAATAAAGATATTCCGACAATACTAAACATAAATAAAACAACAACTAAAATAAATAATACATTTAAAATAGGTAATATTGAATCAAATAAGGAAGTGATTATTAATCTTAAACGAGAATTATGAGAAATAAACCTTAATGGTCTTAATGTTCTTAATAATCTTAATGATTTAAGAAATTCAACAGAAGATGCATCTTTATTTTGCAAAAAATATTTTTGAAAAATATTATGAAATTCAACAAAAGAACAACAGACAATAATTGCATCTATTTTATTCCAGTTATCAGTTAAATATGATCCTTCATCAAAAGCAAAGCCTAAAGCACATATTTTTAAGATTGCTTCTATTAAAAAAATTACATTAAAAATTCCATCACATATATCAAATAATAAAACAAATGAATACCCATTAATAAATGTATCTATAATTAATCTTATTGTTGATAAAATAATAATTAATAAAATAAAAAGATCAAAATATTTCTTATTTATTATTTTCATACAAAAAATACGAAATCCATTATTTTGAGGAATGAAAAATAAAGCATTTTCACATTCATTTTTTTTGAATAATTTATTAATTTTTTGCCATTCCCTTAATCTTTTATTAGTTTCAGTATTAATCTGATTAATAATGTCTTCTTTAAACGTATCTTCTGAACTTTCAGAAAAAAGATAAAGATTATCTTCTTTTTCTGTATCATCAAGTTTTATACTTAATATTGAATTATTGTTATAATTAATATATGATGATGAATATTTAGTTATAGCATCTTTAGATGTTGAAAATGTATTTGAATTATTAAGTT
Source organism: Ophryoscolex caudatus (assembly GCA_023806825.1). Lineage (NCBI taxonomy): Eukaryota > Ciliophora > Litostomatea > Entodiniomorphida > Ophryoscolecidae > Ophryoscolex > Ophryoscolex caudatus. The sequence continues at coordinate 3,277 of JAJJLC010017689.1, forward strand.
TTCCATTTAATATTGTTTTATCTACTATTTTTCTTTGTTCATGAATTTTTCCTAAATTTTTATCTTTAATTTTTTTTTTAATAGTAAATAAATAATCTGGAAGTGAATAAATTTTTTCTATTTCTTCATCTTCACCTAAATCATCTTCTTTTCCATTTTCTCCAAAAGATTGAATTAATATTGATATGAATAAATTGAAAATAATATAATTTCCTAAAAAAATCCATGTGACAAAATAAAAGATACATAAATGATTTAAAGGCCACATTTGAATAAAAACACTATCCCAATTTTCTATTGTTAATATTTGGTATGTAGTATAAAATCCTTCTAAAAAAGATTGATAATGAATATTTCCACTTAGTAAAGACATTCCTAATAATTCAAATATTAAAATAAACAATACAAGAATAATAATAATATAATAAACGCTAGTTAAAGCCTTTGTAATTGAAGAAATAATAAATCTCATTGATTTTAATCTTCTTAGAACTTTTGCTAGTCTTACTACACGAAAAATCCTAAAAACTCTTAAAAAAGACAGTTGAGAACTAACTGATTTTTTTGTTCCTACTACATCATCTGTATCATTACTACTAGGAGTAACCATATCTAAAATTGCAAAACAAATGATAAGAGTGTCTAAATATGAAAAAGCATCTGAATAATAAACTAACGGAGATAAGCCTATAAATTTAACCAAATATTCAAAAATAAAAATACAATTAAATACATAATTGCATATATTTAATTTATTTAATATTTCAGGTTTTATAAAATTACCATCAAAAGCCATGAATATTGAATTAATAATAACTATACTAAGAATAGAAAAATCAAAGTATTCATTATTTGCAAAAACATAAAATGCATATCTTAATTTTTGTAAATTCTTTATATATATATTTTGATGCCATATAATTATATTAAATTCTTCCAAAGAATTTATTATTTTATTCCATTTTTTTCTATATTTATCTTCATCTGAATGATATAAAACCTCATCTCCACTCCATTTAATATATCTTTTAGAATTAGTTTTTAGATCAAATAAAAAAATATTTTCAACTTCATTTTTAACATTTAATCTATTATATTTTTTTCTATTTATTTCTCTTAAATTGTTGATATATTCATCTCTTTTTTTACTATCTATTAATTTTAAATATAATTTGTCTTCTTCAAGAAAATAATGCGATAAAGTTAAATAATTAAATTTATCAACTTTTCTATATATTTTTTCAAACACATTTTTTTTAAATCTAATTTCATCTTGTATTAGGAAATTATCACTAAATGCAGAACTCATCATTAAAGTTCCCTTACTTCTAATTTTATTTGAAGTGGTCCTTCCACTTCTAGAATTAAAATAATTTAGTTGTTGGTTATTTGTTATAACAGTACTTAAAAATTCTGAATTTGGTTTATAAGTTAATGCTCCTTGATTAATTTCTTTTTTTAAAGCATATTTTCCAAAATCTCTTAGTCTTTTAGGAATCAAAGCCAATACATTTAAAGGAAGGTATTTTAATTTAATAGTTAAATATGATAATTCATTTTCTTTATATTGATGATCATTGTAATACATATATTTATATTTTTTTAATCCCAATTTTTTATCATTAAAAACAAAATAAGCTTCAGTTCTTTCTGGTAAAGGCCTTCTTTTAATTATTCTTCCCGTTTTTCCCAATACTTCTTTTTCCCAATGTCCAATTTTAAAATTATCTAAAACTTTTAGATCTATATCATGAATATTATTTAAATAGTTCATATAATATTTTTTACCTCTTAAATAAGAAGGAATAAGTTCTTGTTTTACTGTTAAAGGATCTGTATACTGTTTATTTTCTTCTTTAACAAGAAATTTATTTGAATTTTCAGTTGGATATTTATTTATATTTTTATTTATGCTTTTTGCTTTGAAATTAAAAGAATTAATATTTTTAATTGAATTTTTAATTTTGATTTTATTTTTTTGTTTTTCTTTATTAAGAATATTAATAGTTTTATTTTTATGAAATAAACTTTTATTTTGCTCATTAAATTTTATAATATTTTTATCTATCTCTTGACTTTTTATATTTTTACTATTTCTTGTATTTAATAATTTCATTGTTTTTTGCTTATTTAAAAAAGGAAAATCAGAATTATTTTCATTTTTATTTAAATTTGATTTCTCTACTATCATTCCACTATTTGAAATTCTTTTCATTTTCCTATCACTATTATTATTTTCTTCATTAACCTTTCTAACCATTTTTTTTGGACTATTTATTGATATATATGATGAATTTAAATTATTAATAAATTCATTAGGATAATTTTTTATTTCATTTTTATTTATATTATTATTGTCTATAATTTCTTCAATTTGAAAATTATTTAACGCTTTCTCATAATTATCAAAAGCTTTAAAATTTTTATTATAATTTTTTTCTTTGAGAATTCCACTTATATTTAAATTTATATTTTTTCTAATTCTTATTTTTTTTTTATTAACATATAATAATTCATCCAATTTTTTATTTGCTTCTTCATAAAATTTTTTCAATTCATTTGTTGTTAAATTAATATTTGTATTAATACTTTCTCTATCAAATACTTCAGCTCTTATTTTTTGAGTTAATTTATTTGAATCTAAATTTTTTTTAATGTTTTCGTGAATTAAATATTCATTTTGATAAATTTCTTTTTCATATAATTTTTTAGGAAGTAATTCAATATCTTCTATTGATAATTTATCATTTCTACTAAGATATGAATCTTCACTTAAAAATCCTAAACTATTTTCTTGAGAATTATTAACAATAATTTCATTATTTGAATCATTGTGAATTATTTCTTCTAATTCTTTTAACTCTTTCTGAAATTGTGCATATTCTAAAAATCCAAGAAATGATTTTCTTTTATCCTTATTAAGAAATTCATTATCTTTTTCTGCTTCTTTTTTGAGATATTTTTTCAAATTAAATCTAATATTTTCATTATTAAATTTCTGTTCATCTTCATTTTTTGTTATAAAATTTAAGCTAGAACTAGGTTTTTTAATTTTTGATTTTATAGAAATATCTCCATTTAATTTTATATCTTTTTTATATATTATATCTTTTCTACTACCAACACTGTCAATTAAATTGTTGAAACTTTCTAATTCAGTATTTTTAATACTTACACTTTTTCTTTTATATCTATCATATCCAAATAAATTATTATTGAATAGATCATCATCCAAGCTTAAATTTTCTATTTGAGTTTTAAAATCATCTCCTATTAATTTAGTTAAAAAAATATTGTTTTTAGGACGAACATTAGTATTAATTTTTTTATAATTTTTTTTGGATATTTGACTATTAGATTCAGAACTTTCAAGACTAGATAATGATAAATCATCAATAAAAGATATATCCTTATTTATTAAATGTTGATCTTTTTCCTTATTTTCTTCCATTGCTTCTTGATTATATAATATATAATCTATTTTTTTATTTGATCTTCCTTTTAGAGTTCTATTCAAAAAAGAGAAACTTTGATCATTAATTCCTTTCATTTTTGATATCCTTGAAATCCTTGTTAATTTTCTCTTATTTTTTCTTTCATTTAATATTTTTTCTTTTTTTAATCTTCTAAATTCAAATAATTCTTTTTCAAAGTTCGCATCCTCAAAAAAAGTTATTTGATTAATATTTTCATTTTCTTTTTTTTTATCTTCATTTATTTTTATATTCTTTTTCTCTTCTTTTATTTTTGAATATTTTTTTGCTAAATTATTATTTTTATCTTTAATAAATTTTATAGTATTATCAATAGAAATTTCTACTGCTGTTATATTTATTTTATTTTTTAAATTTATAATTTCTGACAAATCTTCATTTATTTCATTTTCATTATTATTAATATTATCATTATTGCTTTTATTGTAATGATTTTTTTGTATTATATTATTTTTATTATTTAATAAATCTTGGGAATTATTCTTAATATCATCTAAACAAGCACTCCCATTAATATTATTAAATAAATTTATTCCTGAACTTTTATATTTTTCAGTTATTTTAGAATTACTAATTTTAGTTCCTTCTTTCTTAAATAGACTTTTACTACTTTTATTTTTTCTCAATTTTTTTAAGTTAATTTTTGATTTATCCATTTCTTTTTTTTTCTCATTTAATAGTAAATCAATTTCTTTTTGCTGTCTTTCCACATCTAAACATAAACTTTTTTCTTCATTTTTAATTCTTATTTTTTCACTATATAATTCCTCAGGACAATTATAAGCCCTTATATATATATCTTTAACAGTTGAATATATTTTAGGAATATCTCTTTTATTTTTACTTATATGAAATGCTTCATCTGTGACTTTATCATACAAATCTTTTAATGTTTCATCACTTTTTTTATTATTTTTTATTTTTAATTGTTTTTCATTTTCTTTTTTTTCTTGTTTTATTTTTTCTTTTGCATCATATTTAGTCTGAATTAATTTAAAAAAACTTTTTTTCTCAGTGAGTTTTTCCCTATTTTTTTCAATATGTTCAAACTCAGAATTTGTAACTGCTAAAAATAAGTTAATTAAATAAAATGTCCCTATATAAAGAAAAGCATGAAAATATATAAAAGTAATAATAGGATTAACATATATTTTATCTTTAAAAGTTTTTGATACATAGGTAAATATATAACTCCATCCCTCCAAAGTTACCATAACAAAAACAGTAATTAATCCTGTAAAAATATTATCAAAATTAATTGCACCAGAATTAGGATTTAAGTACCCTTTAGCACAAATGAAGATTTTTCCATAACTATTTAAAGTTTCACAATTTGAATCAAAAGAACACATATAATTTTCATTTTTTACTGAAATAAAATATCCGTAATTTATATTCATACATCTTCTATAAAATAATCCTTGCCACATTTGAAGTCCTGCTACAGCAAAAAATAAAAAAAAGAAAAATAAAATTATTGCAGTTTCTCCAAGATGTCCAACTGAAGCTAATAAAGCTATTACTAATTTTTTTAATCCTTTAAATTTTTTAACTGTCTTTAATGGTCTTAAAATACGAAAAGCCTTTAATCCTGATAACCCTGAAATTTTTGTTCCTCCCATAGACTTCTCCAAAATAAAAGAAATTAATCCTATTATAACTACTAAAAGATCCAAAATATTCCAGTAATCCTTAATATATGCATCTTCTGCAGAATAAAATGTAAAAGTAACAATTTTTAATATAGCCTCAAGTCCATAGAATATTAAAAAATAGTTATCTGTTCTATTTCCAATATTATTTTGAACAGTTGGATCGCTTATAAAAATTAATATGCTATTAATTGTTATTATTAATAAAGATAAATTATCAAATATCCAATTATCTACAAAAAATTTACAAATATATCTTGAATAAACTAAACATTTATTTATTTCTTTTCTTTGTTCTAGACAAATACAATCATCATAATATCTTCTAATTACTTCCTCTTTTCTTAATGGCTTAAAATCTATAATTTCTTTTGCTCCTATTTCTTCAGAACTTTCAAGAGAAAATCTAGGAACATTTTTTTCTTTTTTATCTTTAAAATATATATTTAAAAGTCTTCCTTTATTAAAAAATTCTTCAGTGATATCAATATTTAATTCTATCTTTTTTTTTTCTTCTTTTTTTGTCTCTTTATATTTTTCATTTAAATCATTAATTTCTTCTTTAAGATGTTTAGTATCTATTCCTTTTAATTCCATTACATCTTTTAATTTTTTTTTTTCTATTAATTTTCTTTTGATATCTAATTTATTCATTTCTCTATTAATTGTTTCAATTTCTTTATCTTTAACATCATATTTAAATACATCATTTTTAAAAAATTGTTCCTTATAAAATTTATCATATTCAACTAAATTAGTTTTTTCATTATAATTAATATCTTCTTCATTCTCATTATTAGGTAATTTTATGAAGCAATCTTTTGTATAACTATCATCTTCTTCCTCTTCCTCTTCCCCCTCCTCTTCTTCTTCTTCATCATCTTCTTCATCATTCTCTTTATTGAAATCATTTTCCCCATTTTCTAACTTCTCATCCTCATTTCCTTCTTTCCTTGAATATCTTTCTTCACTTATATTCTCTTTGTTATTCTCCTTTGTCTCTTTATTATTTCTAAAAGGAAAAATTGAAGTTGATTCATTTTGTTTTCTTTTAAAATTTAATCCACTTAATTTAACACTAACTCTCATGTTTTTTTTACTTTGGGCTTTTTCCAATTTTTTTGAAAGAAGATTTTTTACACTATTTCTCATCCAAATAGGATTAAATTCTTTTTTTGAATTAGATGACTTCTTACTCTCTTTACTATTTATACTATAAAGTTCATCATCTTTATTCTCTTTATTTTCTTTATTCTCTTTATTCTCATTATTCTCATTATTATCTATTTCTTCTTTATTCTCTTTATTAGACTCTTTTAATTTTATTACCTCATTAATAATATTATTACTACTTTCATTTTCATTACTAGTTAAAACTTCAGATACTGAACCTTTTTTATATTTTATAATATCTTTAGGAGAGCCTATTCCACTTGGAGATTTTCCTGAAAAAAAACTTGAATCTTTTTCATTTATACTTTTATTCTCTGTTATTTGACTTATTTCTTCACCGTTTAAATTTTTTTTAATTTTACATAAATTAATTTCTTTTTTTAATTGTTTTTTCTCTTCATTTATTTTAATTATAAATTCTTCTTCTTTTTTTTTCAAATTATTTAATTTTTTTATTTTCTCATTTATAACAGTAAAATTAGTAATATTTAATGCGTGTTTAAGTTTTTCTTTTTCTATTTTTTCTAATATATTTTCTACTCCACTTTTTTTTGGAAAATTATTTTTTTTTGTCATTAATTCTACTTTAATATTTTTATTATTATATATATTAAATTTTTTTATTTTTTTTTTGCTTGAATGAGGAGAAAATAATATACTATAACTTTTACTTTTATTTAATATTTCTTTATAATTAGTTAAATATTGAATTAATTTATAATAATATAATTTTATATATATTCTCTTTATATAACTTTTTAATTTTTGTAAAAATTTAATAGTATTCTTTTTGAGAATAACAGATACATTTTTATCTCTTAATTTTTTTAAAAATTTTTTAATTTTTCTCTTAATAAATATATTTTCTAAAATTAATAATGCTTTTTTATTCTTTGTATAAAATTCATTTTTTTTATTTCTTTTTTTATTTATATGCTCGTAAATATTTCCACCTTTTTTTTTAAGAATAACTAATCTAATCATTTTTGTTTCTATATCTTCATCTTCATAATCAAAAATAGAATCATCATCTTTTATTCTATATTCACTATAACTTCTTATATTTAATTCTTTTTCTATATCATTATTTTTTTTTATTACTGTCTTTTCTTTTTTAACTTTATTAATATTAGGTTTTTTTTGTGAACTATTCCCAATATATAATGATCTTCTTCTCATCTTTTGTTAATTTATAATTAAAAAA
>JAJJLC010017690.1:0-10790 GCA_023806825.1 Ophryoscolex caudatus
TAGAACGAACACCTCAAAAAAAACTGATCTGCTCCTTAAAGTTGCTGTTCGTTCTATTTCGTCATATACGGTATTATATATTTCAAAAATATAATTAATATAATAAAGACAATAAAGGGTATAAAATTTTAAAAAAATTTTATTTTATATAAGATTATAATAATAAGATGAATAACAAGTAGGTTAATTATATTATTTTTATATTAATTTTTATATATTATTATATAGGGAATGCCAATATCTTTCCAATTTTCAAATAGATTTAACTGTGTTATATGAATATTAGTTAATATTCTATCATGATAATAAATAAAATTACCAGAAAATGCTTTCTCAATATTACATCCAAAAGGATTAAAAATAATAGTATTATAATGACTAAATGAACGGTAAGCAATTATACCAGCTAATTTATATTCCTCATTAAAATATAATATAATTTTTTCTTCTATTAATTTTTATTATTATATAAATCTGCATAATTCATATCAAATAAAATAAATAATAATTTTATATAACTAATAATATTATATTTAATTTTAGTGCAAAGGATATGTTCTTTAAAGTTTTTCCTAAACTCAAAATCATATATAATATTTCTTTATATCTTTTTCATAAAATATTATAAAAATTCTTTTCATTTAATTCTGCTGTTTTAATAAATTTAATTGGCTGATTAAGCTTTAAATTTTCATTCCTTTTTTTTCCTCATAAAATATATTCAGATTGTTTTGATTCCATAATGCAAATATAATAATTATTTTTAAATAAACTAAATAATTGTACCACATATCCAGAAGAATTAAAATCTATTGAATTATCATCACTTATATTTGCTATTAATATTTCTTTTTTTTATCATTGTCTTCATTAATAATTTGAGTATTAAATTATATCATCACATTTATTTTTACAAGTTGATAATAGAATGGAATTTTATAGACTTATTGTAACAATAATAAGATAACCCTAATACATTTTTAAACTTATCAACAACAAACAATATGTGTTTGCCAAGTTGTCCATAAAGAAATTAGAAAATATATTTATATTGAATATTTTAAAAACAAGGATAATTTCGAGTTAGAAGATAAATTATTTAATTTAACAAAAATTCATAATAACAAAATTCATTTCAACACAAACAACACAAAAAGATCCCAAAAGATATAAGAGATATAGAAGATATGAATAAAATAAGTGATATAAATAATGAAATAATTAAAACTTTATCTAAAAAATGGAGAATTATGATTTATTAGATTTTAATAAATCCTATGTTATTGATTATAATAAAGTTTATATTAATAAAGGTAGAATTTAAAAAAGGAAAATTATAATAACTGATGGGTTTTGATAATTAAGCCAAATAAGCCAACTCCTTTAGTTCAGAAACACCTCCCTGTTGTAATCAGACAAGGGGATGTCCTTCTAGACAGGGGAGGGAGTAACGCTCATGGACTGGAATACCTTCAATAATTTTAAGGTAATTTTAAAATAAAATAAATTTATTTAATTTAAAAAATGATTTTAATAAAAATAATTATTTAATAAAAAATTAAAATATAAATATATTTATAAATTATTTTTAAAATATATTATTAAAAATGGATTTTTGATGGTGGTTTTGTTGTCAAAATATATTAGAATATAAGAATTATAATAAATTTTTATTATTTTAAAGTTCTAATAATATTTAAAATCTTTTTAAATTTCTTAGATATTTATGAAGCATATACAAGCATTTTTGTATAATTTAGATTAAAGGAAGGTAAAATTTAAAAATATTATTTTTTTATGGAAAATTACAAAAAATTTTAAATTAAAATATTCATAATCCATTTAATTCAAATAGAATATAACTTTTTAAAGGAAGGATGCTATGAAAATATAAAAGAAAAAATATTAACTTTTTGATAGAAGATTACCATAATTTAAGAAATGTTTCAAAAAAATTTTATTTTCATCTCATTTTTTTAAAGTTTTTATTTATTTATAAAATTTTTCAGATATATATAATTTTCAACAAACGGGGATGAAATTAGGGAGTGAGAAAAGTTAATTTACTTAAAATTCTAATTATCTGTAAAATTCAAAATTTAAAAGGGAAGAAATTTTAAAAAATTTAAATTAATAATAATTGCACTATTATATAAATTAAGGTTTATTGATAGGTTAAAGTGGTAAAGATTATTGTTATTAATATTAGGCAATATAAATAAAATTAAACTACTTTATATTGAATTTATAAAGAGTTAACATTCTTTTATTAAATTTATTTAAATTATGAATATTTATTTTTAAAATTTAATTTTAATCCAATAAATTAAATTCTTAAAATAAAGAAAATTTTTATTTTTTAAAAGAATCACATTAAACCATTTATTATTAATAAAATAAATGATTAATGTCTCCTTTTCATTTTTATAAATTTTTAATATTTACTCTTATTTAAAAATTCTTATTATTACCATAAACCACGAAATAAACCCCCCCCAAAAAATTTTCCTAACATATTTACCTAATTTTTTTTATAAAATGTTTGTTTATTTGAAAAAGCATATTTAAACATGTATTTTTATCAAAATACCGTAAACCACCAAATAAACCCCTATCAAAAAAAGTGTCTCTAATTGTAGCGAGGGGGGGGGGGTTTATTTTGTGGTTTACGGTATTTATTTAATAAAAAGTGAAAATTAATAGAGTATATAAAAAATTTTTTATTTAAATATAAGAATAATTAATTTATAAATATTCTATTTTAATTTATTTTTTCAATAAATATATTTTTTTATTAATGCTTATTATATAAACAAATAATGATTTTAAAAAATATTAATCTATTAGTTAAATAAGATAATATTTTAAATTTTTTTTTCCCTATTGTTAGTTCCATAAGGTTTTTTTTTTTAATTTATTTTGAACATATTTTTTTAATTCATTCTATTTTGAAATTTTACTTTTTAAAAATATGAAATATATTATGAATTAAGATTGGGTTTTGAAAATGAAAAGTTTTAATTTGGAAAAACAGAAATTACTTTTAAAATAAGAGAAAATTATATTAAATAAAGAGGAGAAAACTTTCTATAGAAGAATTTTTTATTCATACTTTATTAGGTTCTTTCTACAGGTGCTTTAAGAAATAAAAATTTTTTTATTATTTTTCAAAATTCAAAGAATCTAAAAAGAGAAATGATTATAAATTATTTTTATTAATAAAAATTAAAGAAAATTAATATATAGTATAAGAATACCTCTTTAACTTGATTATGGGGTAAATATATCATTTTAGGTTCTTTAATATAAATAAAAAGAAAGTTTTAATTTCACCAAATTAAAAATATGGTATTTTTTAAAAATTTAATATGAAAATGCTTCCTAATTAACATCCAGTAATTTACACAAATTAAAAAAGATTTAAAATTTTCTTAAATAATATATAAGAAATATGATACGAGAGAAGAATTTTAAATAAATATAAAATTATATTGATATATATAAAAATTAATGTAAAAAATTAATTCATCTTTTTGAAAATTCATCAAAAATAAATCTCAACAATAATTTTTTCTAGTTTAAGTGAATGCCAGAAGAATAATATGATATTCGTTTAAATATTTTTAACTTAAAAGATTTTAATAAATAATTTTTTATATAAAAGGAAATTTAAATAATTAAATATTATTGGATGAATATAAAAAAGTACAAAAAATAAATATACCTTATTCAATTTCCTAATTCCCTTCATGAAAGAAAAATTTTTTGAAATAGATATAAGCATTAGGCTCTTAAATATATTATAAAGTTAAATCTTCATAAATAAGAGTAATTATCTATCCTCTAATCTATTTTTAAAATATTCAAAAAATCATTTCTTTAAAAAATTAAATGTAAAAATGATATAGAAATATAGTAAATATTATATATAGATGAATATATTTTCAAAAATAATGTATAATTTTTATATATAAAAATTAAAAAACTAAAAATTTAAAAAAATTATATTAAAGTGATATATAGAAATGAAAAAGATAATGAAGAAAAGAAAGAAAATAATATAAAAAAATAAGGAAATAATTAAAGAAAAAAATAATTAAAAATTATAGAAAAAAAATTTATAATAATTGAAAAGATAATATAGATTATTGATAATAATGAGATAAAATTAATTAAAAAAAATAGATAATATAAAATGTATTTAATGAAAATTTAAAAAATAAGAAAACCTAGATAAAGAAGAACAAAAATATAAAAAAATAAAAATATTAAAAATGAAAAAGAGACTATAGAGAAAAAAATTCAAAAAGAAAAAAAGCAAGAAAAAAATGAAAATGAAGTTAAAGTATAAAATGACAAAAAAAAAGAAAATCAAGAGATAGAGAAAAAAAAGAAGTAGACAATAATTAAGAAGAAGAAAAAGAGAAAAAAGAGTTAAAAATAAAGAAACATATGAAAATAAATAAGAAGAGAAAAAAAAGATTGAAAAAATAAATAAATTAAAAGAAATTATTATTCTATAAATTTTTTTTTTATTAGTAGATTATTCTTTACTATAGATAAAATTATATAAATTTTTTTTTATTTATTTTGATTTTTTTTGGCTTAATTTTTAAAGTTCTTCTTTATCTTTTCTTTATATAATAAATGTTCTTTTTTTTCTTTATTAATTTTTGTAAAATTTACTTTTATATTTTTTCTTTTTTTATTTTATTCTTTTTAATCTTAATTTTCTTATACTTTTTAATTATATATAATATATCCATTTTATTCTTACAGAATCTATGTTATCTTCTATATAATTTTATTTTAATTCAATATTTTTAAAAATTAATTTAAAATAAATTTATATGTTAACTATATAAAATTATAATCATGATAATTGGCTTAAAGTAAATGAATGAGTCTTATGAAACTTTTTTTATATTCTTATTTTAATTGAAAAAAAAATATTATAATTTAAATATTATATTACATTTTATAAATTATAATAAAAATATAAAAATATAAAAATTTATACAATAATTTACTAATTAACTCCACCCCATCAAATAACTCAACCCTGAAATTTCATCAATTTCAAAAAATGAGGCTGAGATATATCTCCTTCATCTAAAAAAATTTTTTAACATAATGATATTTATAAATAACTATATAAAAATATAAAATTTAAAATTTTATAAATAAACAAATATATAAATTATGTAATCAAAATACAGTGATAAATAACTTACCCATGAAAAATATTGTTTTCATATAAGTAACAGGGGAGCTATTTCACAAATTAAGGCATTTTTTTATTTATTTTTCTTTCTATTTATGAGAATTTTTTTTAAATAAAAATCTTGTTAATATAGAAAAAAATTTATATATTTTTGTAATTTATAAATTATCTAAATAAAATCTGGTAAAAAGGGCTTTTATAACACCCTTATATGTTTATTGTATTTTCTATTTTTTATTTATGCAAAAATAATATTTAGTAATGTAAGTAGATTTATTCTTCAATGAATGATTAGTTTATATATAATGATTTTAATAAAATTAAATAAAATATTATAATTATTTAAGTTTGGTCCTTTAGATTGGGAATTTTTTGTATTTTAGTTATTGTGAACAGAAGTTGGTTCATCCTAATAAATATACAAATAAAATACTTGAAAAATTTTTGTTACTTAAAAGAACATACTAAAGAGATATCAAAATGCCAATAATCAAGTTCTTATATAATCAAATAAAGCCTTGATAAAGCCATGGATTTTTCATCATTTCTTATAAATTGTCCATTTGTATTTCTAGTAGAAATTTATATATATTTTAATTAGTTATTTTTATATATGTTTTAAAAATATTATTAAGCCAAAAATAATGTGTATTGATTTTTAGTATTTGAGCTTTAGATTGGGTTTAACCCAGATATTTTTCGCTTGTTTTGGATTTTCTTTCTTTATATTTTTTTCACCAATTTTTTAGGTTAATTGATTTTTAAAATTAACAAAAATAAATAATCGTATAAGTATTAAAATAATTACAAATATATTTTAATTATTAATTATTTTATTTTTATTATATATCTTAATGAAAGAAATATTTAAATAAATTTAAATATTTAAAGATTAAAGATAAAATAATATATAGTTTTTATATATTAAAAAAATAAAAATAAAATTATTAATATTAAATAATTTTTAAATTTAAAATAAAAAAATATTTTTTAATAATTTATTTTTCATTATTTATATATTTTAAATAAATAAAAAAAAATAATTTAGCCAAATAATATATATTTGGAACTTTTTATTTTTTAAAATGTTATTCATTAAAATAAGATAATAACAAGATTAAAATTTGTAATTTATAATAAGATTAAATTTATATATTAAAAATTAAATGATTAAAAAAATTTTATTAGTTATAAATATAAGTAATTTAGATTAAAAAAGAATGTTATTTTATTATTAAATTAATATTTTTTAATTTTATAAATTTAATATATTTATCTTCATGTTTTTAATTATAAAATATATATTACTATATTATAATATATAATTTAAATTTATTGAATTAATTATGCTTATATATAATTATTTATTTATTAATTTTTTAATTAAATATTTTTAATTATTATTTCATAATAAAACTAACTTTTCCTGTTTATAAGTTTTATATTTAAACTAAAAAAATTTAGAATTTTTATTAAAAAAAATAAAAATATATAATGCTTAAATAAAAATAGAAAATGTCTGAAATAACTCCTAAAACTAATTTTAGTGAAATAAATTTTTTTAAAAATGAGATATATGGCCAAATTCGTGAATTAGAAAAAAAATTAAATTTAAAAGTAAATAATACAGAAAATAAAATAATAACTGAATTTGAATCATTTATTACAAAAATTAATGTATTAATGGAAAAAACTAAAGATATTGAATTATCAGTAGTTGATTCAAAATTAAAATTGGGCAAAATTTCAGAATTAGAAAAATTTAAAAATAAAATAGAAGGCATGGTAGTAACCCATGATCTACGTATTAAAAATAATATGGATGAAATATTACAAATGAAATTAAAATATGATAGAATAATATCTGATAACTTATATGTATCAGGATTCATTGGTCCTACATGTCAATTTAAAAATTTATCAGAATATTTATTTTATAACATAAGTGAATTTTCAAAAGTAAAAAAGGAAAAAGAGCAACTTAAAAAAGATACAAAAGATTTAAAAATTAAACTTGATGGATTTACCAAAAATATTATTACATTAAATGATAATTCTGTAAGGTTATGCAATCAATATACTGATAATAAACAAAAAGAATTTCAAAATATATTAGATAATATTTTAAATGATTTCAATGAAAAAACAGTGGAAATGAAAAACATGATATTAAAAATTCAGGAAAAGGCAGAAGAAGATGAAAAAAAATATCAGGAAGAATTTAATCAATTAATTGATATGAAAGGTGAATTTATAAATTTAATAGAAAATAAATTTATTGAGAATAAAAAATTTATTGAGGAATATAATCAAAAGATATTAAATAATAGTGATAATATAAATAAAAATAAAGAAAAAATTGAAGAAATAAATGGTCAAATTAAAGAATTGTATCAAAAAAATAAAGATTTGATATTCCAAATAAGAAATTATTATTTTGCAAATAATAAATTATCAAATACTTTAGAAAAAATGAAAGGCAGTCCTTCCAATATGGAAATACCAACAATAAAAAAAGAAGTTTTATCCTCTAAAAAAGAATTAAGTCCAAAAAAGCTTATGGATAGGAGAAGAATTATAGAAAAGGGGGTCCTCGGATCAACTTCAGAAGAAAATCAAACTTTTATAAATGAAGGGAATATATCTTCAGAAAAAGGAAAAGAAAAAAATAAAAAAAAATTTGATAGAATTTTTTCAGGTAATGTTAATTTAAATACAAATAATGATGATAAAAATAATAAAAATGATAATTATAGTTCTAATTTAGAAAGTAGTTTTTTTGAAAATAAAATAATTAGAAATAATAATGATAATAAAATTAATAAGACATTTGAAAGTAAAGAAAGTATAGAAAAATATTCTAGAATAAATAAAAAAATAAAGAATAAAATTAATATAAATTTAAAAAATATTAAAAATAAAGCTAAAATGGTGGATAAAATAATAAATACATCAAGAGCAGAAAGATCAAGATTAAAATCTAATTTTCAAAAAAATAATAATATTTTTCTTTCATTAATAACATTAAATAATAAGAAAGAAAATCAAGAAAATGAAAGAAAAATTAATTATCCAATAAAACAAGATAAACAGACATTCAAACAAGTAAATTCTAGCTTACCACAATATTCTTCACCTGATATTAAAAGAAGGAAAAAAGTTATAAAAGATAAAGTGAAAATGGACATAGTTAACTCTTTGATAAAATCATATAGGACTAAATTATTTTTAAAAGTACATTCACCTGAAGAAAAAATGAAAATAACTAATAAAATTATAGAAATACCAAAAAAGGTTACACAAGCCTTTGGAAGAACAGCTTATGCTTTTTATTTTAAAAAAGAGACATTAGATGCTTTAAATGCAAAAAAAAATAGAAATAATTTTGCACACTCTTTTCAGTCTAATAGAAATTTAAAAGAAATAAAAAATTTAAATAATACTGAGATTGAACATGAAAATAAAAAATAAAATCTATTTTTAAATATAAATTAATTATATTTTGTTATTTATTTTATATATTTTGTTTATGAGAAATTAATTAGTTTCTGATAATTGGAATTAAAATATAAAATTATTAAAAATATTAATGATAATATATATATTTATTTTTGAAGAATATTAAAATAAAATTTATTTAAAATTTTATTTATATTAAATAAAATTCTTTATTTCAATAGTATATATTTTTATTATAAATTTTCGATAAAAAATTTTGTTTCTCCATTTAATTCAAAAATTATAAATCTAAACATAAAAAAAAAAAATTTTCTCCTTTATAAACAAAATAAATTTCAAATATATAAAATAGTTTTGAAATATATTACTTTGGATAAATAATATATTAATAAGGGAAATTTATTTTTATTATTTTCAATTATTTCAAAACTTAAATAATTAAAAATAAAATATAATATTTTAAGAATTTGAAGTATACATAATTATTATTTATTGTTTTATTAAAAAAAAATTTATTTAATTAAAATCGTTAATGATTTTAATCTTAACCAATTTTTTATCTTTTATTTTGAAACTAAAATTTTTATAAAACTAAAAGATATATTTTTTAAATATTTTTAAAATCAAAATAAAAAATAAAAAAATATTAAAAGAAGTAATAATATAAATCTTTTCTATTTATAATTTCTAATAAAAAATAATATTATGATTATATAATTAAAATAACCTTAAATTTTGATTATTAGATAAAGTTTTTCAAATATTATTAAGGTATGTATTATAAATATTATTTTTTATATCAATAAAAATAAATAAAATAATTTTATAATATTTTGTTTTTTATTTAAATATTTTATAAATTAAAATAATATCTATAAATCCTTAAGAAATAAATCACCTTCATGAATCGCCCTCAAAAAATTTGCATTTTATTAAATTCTATTTTATAATAAAATCTCCTAATCTTTCTATAAATAAAATATTTTTATTAATTTAGAAATATAACAAAATAGATTATAATAATAAATTTAAAATTTGAGTTGAGCTTATTTTCCTAATATAATAATAAAATCAAAAAAAGAAATTTAACTTTTGTTATTATCTTATAATTATTTTAAAAATTATAATTAAAAGGAAAAACTTTATAAGAAATATATTAAGTATAATATTTTTAATTTAATACTTATATTTCTATTTTTAGTTTTAATATGTTTTAAATAAAAATATATTTTTTTAAATAAATATAATTTTTCTTAAAATTCAAAATTATTATTATTGAATTATTTCTCTCTTTATTATATTTAATTTTTTGATAATTATATAAATAATTAATTTATAAATTTATAAAAATATATTTAGTTTAATTTATATTAATAAAAATATATTCATTAATTTTATAAACAAATTTATTTCAAAATTGTAATAATTAAATATTATAAAATTAAAAATAATGAATCTAAATCACAAAAATAAAAGATTTTTATTTATTTAATTTAGGCTTATTAGTTTTAATATTATTTATTGTTTTATATATTCTGATTCTTTAGTCTTTGAATTGAATTTTATAAAGAATTTTCTTTTTGAACAAATATTTGAACCATTAAATTCCTATTTATTTTTTCTTCCATTTTAGATTTATCATCATTTTCTTCATTCTCATTTTCTTTTTTCTTCATTTTTTCTTTTATTCAAAAAGACTTAAATATTCATTATACTAATTATTTTAATTTCTTCATTAATTTCCAAATTTCTCCTTCTTTTCTTTAACTAATAACTTTTTATCCATTTTTTTTCAAATTTTTCTTTCAATAGTATAATAAGTTACTTTTCTGAAGTAGAATATTTCATTTTTTATAGAAAAATGTCATTGAAAATACTTTCATTTTTAATTTTTATTATTTTCTTTCAAATTTTTCTTGCTTTTCTCTTTTTCTTTTTCTTCTTCAATTATTACTTCTTCTTTCATTTAAGTTTTTTATTTGGTTAATAAGATATTATTCTATTTTTCCCTTTTTATTTCAATTTTCTTTTTACATCTTTTCAAGAATTTCTCAAATATCTTATTTCATTGAAGATAATTTTATTCTATTCTTAAGAGTTTATTTTT
>JAJJLC010017691.1:0-10753 GCA_023806825.1 Ophryoscolex caudatus
AATGTGAGTTTCTTTAAATCATTTCTTGATATTTTATATGAATATTCATTAAGTAATGATTTAATAACAAAATTAAAATATATAAATTCTTTATTAAGTCCTTTTTTATTCTTTTCTCTATTAAGATATAGATCTATTACTGGATAATTTTCTTTATTAATTTCTTCTAATTTATTTCTAAGGAAATCTTCATCAGGATAATTTGAATATAAAAAATTTTTATAATATGGATATTCTTTTTCTTTATAAATTTCAGGGGTATAAATTTCTTTAATAAAAGAGATTTTACTTTCTAAGTCTTTTCCTCTAAAATAATCCTCAATTTTTGATAAAAAGTTTGCATATATAGTATATTTAGTGTATTTATTTTCTTTTATCTTTTCTGTCTTTTTAGTTATTTTATTTTCAATTATATTTTCTATTTCTTTTTCTACTTCTAATAATTTATCATAATTATCTATTTTTTTTTGTTTATTTAAATAATTATATAAATCTTTATATATTAAATTCATAAATATATTTATATTTATTCCTTTATTCTCTAATAATTCATTAAGTTTATTCCAATTCCCTTTTATATAATCTAAATAGGTAATTCCTTTAATTACAAATATTTCATCTTTATCAGTAAAAAGAACATTTGTAAATAAATGTGAATATAATATTAAATTCATTAGTCTGTAGCCTAATTGACTTTGATTTCTTATTGGTTTATCTATTTTATCAAAATGTGATATTTTAGATATATTAATTCCTTTAGAATCTTTTTTCATTTTTTCTGATATGAATTTTTTAAAGAATTTTTCTAAAGTAATACAATTCCCATTTTTTTTAATCATTGATTCCTTTTCTAAATCTTCCTCATTCTTAAATATTCTATAATAAAAATCTCTTTCATAAAAACTATTTGGTTTTCCATCATTTCCAGTAGGTTTTCCACAATATTCGCATTTTTCACTATTTTTAGGATATCCATTACCCTTTTCAAACTTTATATATATTTTATTATTTTCTTTATTTATATTACAAATGCATGTATAGACACCATAATTAGAAGGATTTTTATCTAAATAATTCTTAATTTTTGAATAACAATTATAAATTTTACAATCTTTGATATCATTACCTGGTATATATGAATTAATATTTAATTCATCACTATATAGTGGATAATACATATTATCATAATCATCACTTATTTCATCTGAATTTATACAGTATTTTAAACTGAATTGAAGTATTTCTACTATATCTGGATTAATATACACTTTATTATATTTTGATTTATCTAAAAATAAATAAAATATATTTATTAATTTTTTTTTATTATCAAATATATTATGAATAATATTTGATATTAACTTAATTTTATCATTATTTTCTGTATAGTTTGTTAAATAAGCCGATATTTTAGTTAAGAAAACAGAATAAAATATATCAAGCCTATTATTACTTTTAATTAATTGGTTTAATTCTTTTTCTTTATCTCCTGAATTCTCTAAACAATAAGTTAATAAATCAAATTCTTTTTTAAATAATTTAAAGTCTTCATCATTAGAATTATATGCTTCAATAAATATAATATGCTTAAAGGATTCTTGAATATTTTTTTCTTCTTCTATTAAATTATAAATTTTATATTTTTCCAAATGATATTTTTCAATCACTTCTTGCTCATATAATTTTCTAATATCTTGTTGTTCTATATTATACACTATTTTAAATATAAAATATTGTAACATATCTCTGAATTTATTAGTTTCTTCTCCATTTATAGCATTTATAATTTCTTTTATTTCTCTTTCATTTTTAAATTGATTTTTTTTAATCCATTCTATAAATATCTTTAAATAAACTCTTATAAATGATAATGAAAATATTTTTTTTATATTTATATTTAATTTTTCTTTATCTTCTTCATTTTTTAATTCTGGATCTTTATATAATTTTTCAAGAAACTCTGTACAATTTACAAAAAATGATTTTAAATAAAGTAAAATATTTTGTTTATTTTCTTCTTTCTTATTTTTTTCATTTTCATTTATTAAATTTTGTATATATATTATTGATATTTGTTCAAAAGTAAATATTAAAGTCTCTTTTATCCAATCATTAGTTGTTTTTTCTTCTAATACTTTTAAATCAGAATCTGATAATTTATCTAATGAACATTGAAATAAATCTATATTAGATGATACAAAATCCTCTAAAATTATTTTCAATAATTGAATTGATTGAATAAACAATTTTTCATCTTTTAATAAAAATTCTTGTAAGATATAAATTTTATATTTTTGGTTATTTTCTCTTTTGAGTTCATTTAGGAGTATATTTGAAATCAAATCATAATAAACTTTATCTCCTTTAATTTCTTTTTCTTTTGATTTATCATATAATGTTTCTTTTATATTTTCAATTAATATCTTTAGATTTTCACACAATGAAATTATTTTGTTTTTTTTATTTTTTTCTATGATTTCAAAACTTTTTGTAATGTTATTAATTAATGCTTTTATATCTAATTTATTAACTTTTCCAGTATGCTCAAATACATAATATATGGTTATAAATTCTTTCAATACACTTAACTCTTTTAAATCTAATTTTAATATTTTATCTAATTTTTGCATCTTCTTTAAGCACCATTCTAAGTTTTTAATATATGAATAAAAATTATCATTTTTAGAAGCTGCATTATTAATTGATTTTTTATCTAATAAACATTTAAATAATATAATAGTTAACATATAATAAGGCATATTTAATTTTACTAATTGAGCTTCTTTTGGTTCATATTTTATTTCATTTTTTGAAATATTATTTATTATTTCTTTAAATAAAATATCTTCTTCCTTTTCATCATATAATATATTTTCTGTTATTATATTATATAAATCTAATATACTTTTAATATGATTTTCATTTGCTTCTAACCATAATATTTTACTAATTACATTTTGTAAAGGTATATTATACTTTTCTTCTTCCTTTAATTCTTTGAATTTTAAATCTAATAATAATAAAATAATTTTATGTGGTATATCATTAATTACAAAATTATGAACTATATTACTATAAAGGTTTACTAAATAAAATGTTATATAATCATTTAAAAATACTTCATTAAATTCTATATAATTTTCATCATTAATTTTAGCTTCTATAACTTTAGAAACTAATTGTTTTGATATTAATTTTACATATAAATTATCAGTAAAATCTTTTATATCATTCTTTAATTTAGTCATTAATTGTGAAACTGATTCATATTGGCAATTTATTAGTTCTCCTTCATCTCTTTTATAATAAATTGCTAATCTCTCATCTTGTATAATATTAAAGAATCCAGGAATTTTATAATATAATTTAATATTAATTGTTGTATTAACAAAATTTTCATCTTTTTCTTCATATAAATTATCATTTAAATTATGTAAATATTCTTTTTGAATTTTTTTGAATAAATCATTTTCTAATATTTTATCATCACCTATATTAAATGAATAATTATTTAATTGATTACTTGAAATATTTGAGAATGATTCTTTTTTTTGTAAATCTTTGACATTAAGCATAAATAAAGTTGTAAAGAAATTATTATTTTCTGTTTTTCTTAAAAGGGTTTTTAATTTTTTATTAAAAATATCTTTTATATATACTAGTATAGCTGAACTAAAATCTATTGTATTTTGATTTATTGATTTATTTTTAATTATTGAATTAATTATATTTTCTGTTTTACCAATTTGTCTTAAAATTATTTTTTTAATATCTTCTACTAAATCAGAATTTTCAATGAAATTTTTAAATTCTTTAATAAAATTATTTTTATCTATACCTTTACATTTTCCTATTTGTTCATTATTATTTTCTCCATAAAATTTCAATATTCCTTCTATTATAAGATTTTTTGAATCTAAATATCCTTTACTTATAAAATCATCTATGTTTTTTCCTTCTATTTCTTTTATTGATAATTCAGTTCCATTTATATTATCTATAAATAATTGGTTTATATTTTCATTTGTTATTAAAACTGTTGTTATTTTATGAACATTTTCTGAATTGAATTCTCTTTGAATATTTATTATAAAAATATACTTTTTACTATCATCTGTTATTTTATTAATTTCTTTATAATGATTAATTTCAGAAATAAAAAAATTTATATATACATCATTGTCACTTTTAAATTTTAATATAAGTGATTTATATTCTTTTTTTTCATAAAATTCATTTAAAATTTGATTAAATTTAAATGAATTATTAATTTCTGATACTATTCTTTCCATATATTTTTCTTTTTCAGAAATATTAACTGATTCCCATATTTTACTAAAAGTATATACTATTAATATATCCTCCTTTCCTCTTTTATCATATTTTAAATAATCTTCAAGGCTATTATGTTTATTATTTGAATATATATTTTTAATGAATTCCATATTATTTATTTCTTTACTTAATTCTGAGAAAGGTAGTGTAAATATAATATCTTGTGGAATAATTGGTGCTATTTTATCTTCTATTATATTTTTATATGTATTTTTTTCTTTGTCTTTATATAAATAAACATATCCATTAATTATATCTTCATTTGTATTTACCAATATATTATCCATATTATAATTTATATCATTTACTGAAACTATTCTTTTTAATAAATTATTAATAACTAGTGATTTTTCTTTATCTTTTTCATCTAAAAGAACATCAAATGTTATAATATGTTTTTCAAATCTATTTAAGAACGATAATTTTTGTTTCCTTAAATCATTTTTATCTACCAATATTATAAATTTAGTATTTTCATTTACTAAAGCTAATTTTTGAATATTTGCACAATGTGAAATTCTACAATATTTTTTATTATCTTTTATAATATAATTTTGATTGAATAAATCATAAAATATTGAATATATCTGCTGTAAGTTACTTAATATAATTACTTTTCCCTCTGCAACACTTTTTTCTATATTAACTATCATTTCTGTTTGGTAAGAAATATTCATTCTATCTCCTTTAAATGGACTCCCAATATAACTTATATAATTAATTTGTTTATTATTTGAAGAACATTTATTCATTTCTTCTAATTCTTTTTTAATAATATTCATTAAAAAGTTGAACATTGATTTTTCAGAAACTAATAATAAAAATCTACTGTCTTTAGAAATAATATTATCTTTTAATAAATCCATTATTTTTATATCATCAAAGTTTATCGCTTTAATATATTTCTTTAAAGTACTTTCTCCATTTATTTCTAATCCACTTAAATTCCTTGCAAAACTTTTTTTTAATGCCATATCAATAATATTATAATCATCAGGCATATTATATTTCATCATTTCAGATGAAAATATTTTTACTAAATGATAAAGATCTCTACCACCATGAAAATTTTCATAAAATTCATTGTTTAAATTCTTTAATTCATCTTTATATTTATAAAAATCTTCTACTAATTGATTATATTGTCTTTTATATTTTTCAAATAGATATTCATAATAACTTTTAGCTATTTCTTCTGCAGTTAAAAAAGTATCACTTAATGTAAAATCAGGAATTGCTAAAAATATAGCTCTATTCATTTTAGCTGCATCTAATCTCCTGTTACTTATTCCAATGAAAGATATTTGCTTTTTTTCTTTTGGCTCAATAGACATTTCTAATTTTGAATGCAATATTTTTAAACAATTAGTATGACTTTTTTCAGATAAATCTAAATTATCAAAAACTAATAAAGATATAATTTCATTCTCAGAATTACTATTTTCTAATTTCTTTTCAGCTTCTTTAAGAATATTTTCTATAGATTCAGGTGTATTTGTTTCCTAACCTTGAAAACCTGTACAATTTATAGTTGGATATTTTTTCAAAAAATTTGAATTACTAAATTTACCTCTCATAATTCTAATAATTAATTGAATACTTAAACTTTTAGAATAGCCAGGTTTTCCAACTACTATTAAAGGAATATGAGAATATATAGAGAAAAACATTAAAAATATATTTTCTTTTAATAAAGTATTTTGACAAATTCCTTTTTCCTTTTTAATTTCCATTTCTTCTAAAAGAAAATCTTCTTCTTCTTTTATTATTGTTTTGAAAGGGTCTTTTAACCAATTTTGATTATAAGTCCATTCATAAATTTTAAATGATTTTACCAAATTAATTATAGAAGTATTTATTTTTCCTAAATATATATTTTCATTTCCTGATTTAAAAATCTTTATAAAATAAGTAATAAATAATGATAATACAAATGATTGTACTTTAGATTTTATATCTACTTTATCAGAAAGTTCCACTTCATTATTTTTCATAAATTCTACTTTATATTTATAATATTCATTGAAAAATTTATAAGCTCTTTTAAATCTTTGTAAATCTCTTAATGAAACAGAAGATTTCCCATTTTTTTCTATTATATATTTATGAGACTCAAAAATAGCAAATATTGCTTCCTTTCTTAAAATTGAATTTTCACTTTCTTCATTTTCTCCCTTAGGAAATTCTTCACCTATAATACTTTCTATATATTTTATAACATCATCATTTTCTAAATTTTTAAAATAGTAAATATAATATAATAATGTATTTGGTAATGGATTAACTAAATATGTCATTTCTTGTCCATTTTTTTCCAATTTTAATCCTTCATCATTTTCTTCCTCTTCTTTTTTTCTAAATGGATTGCATGCTCCTATGATTCTTATTCTTTCATCTATAGGTTTTCCATTTAATGAGTGATTTGAAAATATCTCTTTCATTTTTGAAAGTAATGATGTTGTATTTATTTCATCAAAAAATACACATATTATATTACTTTTTGATTCTTCTAATTTTTTTTCTGCTTTATTAATAACTTCTATTATATCACTTTCTTTTACTCCTGAATGAATATTTTTAATTATTAAAAAATTATTATCTCCTTTATTTAACATTTTCATTAATTGTTTTATTAATTCTGTTTTTCCACATCCAGTCTCTCCCATTAAAATAACTGGAATATTTGTAAATATTCTAAATAATATCAAAATCATCTTTTTATAATTATCTTCTGTTACTTTATATTCTCCTATCATTTTTTCAATTTCTTCAATTGATTCATCTAATGACATTATTTTTTTTAAATTTGATAAGAAATATTTTAAATTTTTTCCTTTGACTTCTTTATCTGAAATATTTATTTCTTCATATCCATTTTTTGTTTTGAAAATTAAAGGAGGAGCATCATATTGAATTTCTAAAGCATCTTTTTCATCTAAATATAAGAAATCATAAATATATTCTTTTATATTATTTGTATCTTTTTGAATATTATCTGACTCTCTTGATTTATCTTTTATATATTTTTGATAGATATCTTTTTCATTTGATTCACTTTTTTTTTCTTTTTGAGATTTATCTGGTTCTCTTGATTTTTCTTTTATATCTTTTAGAGAGATATCTAGTTTTCTTAATTTTTGACTATAGACACATTGAGTAAAATATTTAGCAATTTTTTTAACTTTTTCATAATATTTTTCTTTTTCATCTTCTTTATTTGAACTTAAATAATATATTATATTCATATATATTTTCTTTTCTATATATGTCATAGGATTTTCTTTAAAATTATTTTGTTCAAAAATATTTTCTATATCTTCACTATTTATTTTATTATTTGTCCATGATAATTTTTTAAGTATATTTTCATCTTTAATATCTAATGGTCTTTGATTATTTAAAGATATATTAATTGTTTTGAATATTTTTAATATAGAAAAATCATCTAAAAATTTTTGTGGTCCATTAGGTATTTCTACATAAATATTAAATTTTTTAGGTATATATAAAATATTATCATTTGCTTGATATAATTTAGTGATTAAAAATGCAAATAAAAAGTATTGCATTAAAGGAATATTGTTAGTATAAAATAAATCTAAATGAACACCAACTTTTTCTTTTCCTCTTGTTTCTATCTTTAAAAATCTTTTTAATTTTTTAAATAAATCATCTTTGGTAATATTATCTCCTACTCCAAAATAATGATAATCTTCTCCTTTTCTTTTAATTTCTTTCCTAATTAATTCTGATTTTCCAAGACCACTACAATCAGATGTATATACTTTAATTGAATTATAAATTTCATTAATTAAAGATTTATTTCTATCTGATGAATCATCACTTTTTAATTCATAGTCTAACTCATCTTTTATTAAATAATTAGGAAAATCTTTAAATTCTGGAAAATCTACAACACTTTTAGAAATAC
This sequence comes from Ophryoscolex caudatus, assembly GCA_023806825.1. Taxonomy (NCBI): domain Eukaryota; phylum Ciliophora; class Litostomatea; order Entodiniomorphida; family Ophryoscolecidae; genus Ophryoscolex; species Ophryoscolex caudatus. The sequence goes on from JAJJLC010017691.1 coordinate 8,267, forward strand.
CTAATAAATTTTGATTATGAATTATGAATAATATGCATGGCTTCAAATCTTCTATTTTTTTAATACTATTTCCTATTTTCATATCACTAATAATTTGATTTATTAAATTTGTCATTATATTTAAATTTTTAATTGAGAAATCATCACTTATTGATATAACAAATAAGGAATTAAATCTACATTTAATTGCTCTATATATAAATGAATATATTTCTCCAGTACTTGTTTCATTATTTGTTAATAAAATATTTTGAGCAATAGGAAATGTACCTGTTAATTCCAAAAATATTTTTATGATAAATTGATCCACATTAAATTTATATATATTACATTTATATATTCCTTTAAGATTGTATGTATCTTATACTTTAATATTGTTATATAATTTCTCTAATGATGTATTATTTATTTTAAAAATATTTTCTATATATTTTGAAATTAATTCAAATTTCTCTTCAATGGCAACTCTATAATTTTTATATGCTAAATATTGATTATTAAATTTAGATTTATAAAATGGAATATCATCTTTAATTGAATTACTATTGGTAAAAAATCTTATATAAGAACTAATATCTTTTTCTCTACTTGTTGTTCTTTTATATAATCGATATAATTGTTTATCATATATATATCTAAAATATTCATTTTCTTTATAAAATTTTGATTGATATTCTACCATAGCATTGCAATATTCTTTTAATTTGAATATTAATTCTTTAAATGGCAAAGGATTATTAACTAATTCATATTTTACATTATCTTTTTCTGTCTTAACTATAATATCTATTAAAAATGGACACCCTTTGTTTTCTAATTTTGTAAAATATTTAATAATACATTGGAGTTCATCAATATATCTTGCATATTTTTTTATTTTATTTTTTTTCTCTTCTAACTCTTCTTTTTTTTTCTCTTCACTTTCTTTAATATTATCAGGTAAATCTCCAAAATATAAATTTATATTATCTTTTATTTGTATTAATCCATCCAAATCTTTTGCTATAATTTCTATTTCTTTATTATTATCATCAAATACTTTAAATTCTCTTTTGAAAAATTCTATTTTAAATTTTGAATTATTTAAAACAATCTTTATATTTTCATATATAACTAATTCATTATACATTAAATAATTAATAAATAAATTAAATAAATAAAAAATTTAATATTTCTTAAATGTATGAAATTAAATATTGTTTTTTGGCATATAACAAATATTTAATATTCTAATATTTATTTTATTATCTATTTAATTATTTAACTAATTTAAGAACCTTATTCAAAATTATTAGCTAATATAATTTCATTTTACTGAATATTATTATTGAGAGCATAATATTTTTGAGGAACCTCTTATACTTTTTCCTTTTTGTTTTCTTCCTTGGACTTTTGATAGAAATCCAATTATAATATCATCTTTGGATGATTATATACTTGAAAAAATGCAGCTCCTTCTCTATTATTTTTTTGACCTTTTAATAAAGGTGATTTATCTAATGTACTACCTTTAAGTAATTTATCATCAATTAATCTTTCTTTTTTATGTTTACTTGCTTTCTCTTCCATTTTTTATATAATTAAAAAAAATTAATATTTTTTCATTTATTAAAATTAAAAACCATTCAAAATAAAATAATATTAAAATCAATTTCAGTAAATTTATAATTTTAATTTTAATAATTTTTAATTTTTTATTATCAAAGATTATATTTATTTAAATTAGAATTATTATTCTATATTTTTTAAAATTTATAAAAATTAAATATAATAATATATATTTATATATTTAAATAATTTTTAATAATATTCATTTTAGAATTATGATAAATAGTTATATTATCTATAATATATCTTTAATTTATATAATTAATATAAGTTTATTAATTATTATTTTACTATATAATAAAAGTTTTTATATGAATATATATCTTTTAATATGAATAAATATTTTTGAAATAATTCAATCAAATAATTCTTCTTATTTTATTATAATTTTTAAAATATAGTCTGGGAACTTTATTTTAGTTATCCTATTTTATAATGTAAAAAAAAGTTTGGGGATTGGGCTGTGGAGATTGGTGATTTAGGTTCACTGGGGCACTATCTACCTTCCTACACCCAAATCCCCATCTAATCCCCAATATCCAATTTTTTCATAATTAATTTTCTTTTGTCCAGAAAAAAAATTTTCATTCATTTTTGAATAACTTCTGCAAGAGAAATGAAAGAGAGATTTTTTTGATATATCCTTGAATATTGGGCCACTTCTGATTTCAGCGTACCCAGGCAATCCCCATTCCTTGTTTCCCCTTTTTGATATATGGGCCTAAAAATGGCCAAAAAATTCTATTCATTTCCAAAAAGTAGTGTCAAGTTCGAAGGGTTAGAGCCACTATCCTTCCGATAAGAGGTGAGGCTTTGGTAGATGCGAGGATTTGATGAAAAAATATCATCCTGGTCCCCATTGTTATATTTATACTTTTT
>JAJJLC010017692.1:0-10747 GCA_023806825.1 Ophryoscolex caudatus
TAATGATAAAGTTCTAAGATTAAAAAATATTAGAATAATAGCTACTTCATATCCAGGATATGAAAATAAAATTTCAGAGACTATTTCTTCTAGATTTACAATTATTGAAGTTAATTCTTATGAAAAGGAAGAAGAAAATATAATTTTAAGACTTTATTCAAATAATAAAAATTTATTAATTAAGGAAGAAGACTTTGAAACTATTGAGAATTTCTGCACATTATATGAAGAAAAGTTTAAAAACAATATCAGTTTAAATCAAAAATTAATATTATTAAAAATAATTTCAAAATTAAATAATATTACAATTATAGAGATATTTCTCTTTATTGATAATAATGCAAATTTAGCCATTTTCATGATAATAAAAGGAATTTTAAAATCTAGAACCAAAGAAATAATATATTTAAAAAATATTTTACCTAAATTAAAAATTGATAATTATAAAGAAAATCAAAGTCCATTAGAAGATAAAGAAGAAACTGTTTTTTCTCATATTACTCATTTATCTATAAAAAAAAATATTAAAGGAAACAACTACTCACCTAAAAGCATTTATTTTAGTAAAGCATTTTCAGAACTGGTTGATATGATTCATTTTTCAATTTTTAATAAAATAGGCTTGATTATAGAAGGAATGACTGGAGAAGGTAAAAAAACTGCAATAAATTATGTTGCTGATTTATTAGGATATAAAGTTCTAAATATATATATAAATGAAATTTCAAAAATAGAAGAATTAATGGGAACTTTAGCAATTGAAAAAGAAGAAAAAGGTGATTTAAAAATCAAAAATATTGAAACAGAATTCATTAAGATATTAACAAATGAAGAACATAGTATTATTGTTTTTCATAATATAAATAAAGCAAGCTTTTCTATTATTGAGCAAATTGCAAATTTATATAAAAAAAATGAATATATTTTTGATAGTGTTGGAAACAAAATATGGCTAAAAAATGATAATAAATACTTTATTTCTTTATATTGTAGAGAAAAAGGAATTGAAGGGAAGGAATATTTATCTCCTTCTTTAATACATAATTCAATATTTTATTCAATGGAACAAATAGAAAATGTTGATAAAATAATTCAAATAAAATTCAATGAATTCTCTTTTGTGAATGAGTACAGATTATTTAATAAAATTTTCAATGAAGCAAAGGAATTCGAAAAAAATGAATTAATTAATACTAATGATATACCTATAACTTTAAATGAAATAAATAAATATTTGAACTTAAGGAAAGAAATTAATAATTTAGATATTTCAATAATTCTAGGATTTATATTTATTTATAGATATTATAATTATAAAAATATAGAAATAATTGAGAAAAAATTAAACTTTAATCAGTTTAAATTTGATATAAAATTTAGTTATTTTTCAAGACAATTAAATATAGAAGCAATTTTAAATAATAAAAAGTATTATATTGGATTTGAATTAGAAAATAATAAAGATAAAGAAGAAAAACTATTAAATTATATCAAAAATAATTTACTATCTTTAACAAAACCACAAAAGCATTGTTTATTATTTATATCTTGTTGTTATAAAGCAAATAAACCTTGTATAATACAAGGAAAAACTAGTTCAGGAAAAACTCACTTAATTTATTTGTTCTCAAAAATCCTCAGAAAAAAGTTAAATGTATATCAAATGAATAGTGATTCTAGTATTTTAATGATTAATGGACAATCAAAATTTGAGAATATCAATGACAAAGAAAGAAATGAAATCAAAAATCTTATAAATTCATTAAGCAAAATATTAGGAGAAAATTACAAGAATTTATCAGAATTACAAAGTGAAGTTAGTCCTGATAATGTTAAAAAAATTTTGGAAATAATAGAAAGTATAATTAATAAAGATAATAATAAGGATGAGAAATATAATAAAATAATAGAAATTAAAAAAAATATTTTGAAAATAACTTCACCAGCTCAAAGATATAAATATGAAGAGTCATCTTTTTGTAAGGCATTAGAAAATGGAGAATGGATATTAATTGAACACATCGAATCAGCACCTCCTGAAATTATTCAAAAAATAATTCCTTTAACAGAAGAAAATCCAGAAATAAAAATAATACAAGGAGCAAAAGAAATAGTGTATAAATATAATGATAATAAAAATAAAATTAATGAAAATATAAATGTTAAATATATATCACCTAATTTTAGATTATTTTTTACTTATGATTCAGATAATGAAGAATTAAAAATTAATCAAAAACTTTTAGTAAATTGTCTGACATTTACTTTACCTCAAAATGATTTATTAATTGAGCATTCTGCACAAATTTCTTATGGGTTATTTAGAAAGTCAAAATTTGATAAAAATTTTTCAAAAGAATTAGCAATTAAATTAGCACAAGTTCATCAAACAGTTAAAGAAGAAAAAAATTCTGCTTCTTCAAATTTTTCAGGAAAAATGGAATTTACAGGAAGAACTATATTATTAATTTCAAATTATATAATTAAAAATATAAAGCAATTAAAAGAAGCAAATGAAGAGTCATTAAATAAGATAATTTTAACTGCCTTTGAAATATTTTATTGGAATAGTTTCCAAAAAAAAGAGAAATTATTTGAATTTAAAATGAATACAATAAATAGCTTCAAAAAAAAAAAATGATAATAACTTCAATTTCGAAGTGGAAGAAATTGAAAATATTTATAAAGAATTAAGTAACATAAAAACTGAAATAGAAAGATTTTTTAAAAAAAAAAAAGAATTCTTTTTTTCTTTTGAATATTTATTAAAAATTAGTATTAAAATAAAAATTGAAGATATTAATAAAGTTATCCAAGTTTTATCTGAAATTAATAATTTAATTAAAAAGAATTACAACTCAATCAAACCAGAAATATTATATTCTATTATGAGTATAAATATAATTTTAAATTTATTAAAAGATCTTCAGGAAGAAAAAATACCTGAAAATTATGGAGATAAAACTATTATTGATTTGGTAGAAATAATTAATTCAATAAATTTGAACAAAATGATTTTTTTGTCAGAAATTGTAGAAAAAAAAAGGATATTTAATTATCCATATATATCTTATTTATTTTTTTATTCAAGCGAAGAAAGTATAATGAAATTAATCCAAATGGTAGAAGAATTAATAGAATGTAAAGATAAAATATTTGTTAATTTTAAAAATTTAATAAAATTTTTGTCAGAAAATTTGATATTTATGAAAATTATTGATAAAATAATACCTTATTATAAATTTGAAAATCAAATATTAAAAAGGAATATAATAATATGGATTCCTTTGTTTGAACAATTATATAATAAAGGATATGAATTTTCAATAGAATTTGTTGATAATGAAAATAAAAATTTAAATCTAATGTTTCAAAATACAAATAAAGATGTCTTTCCAGTATTTAGATTTAGTGAAAAAAATGAAGAATTATTTTTATCTTCTGGAATAAGAATCAATCAATTCAGTGAAAAGTCTAAAAAAAAAGGAAAGCCATTAGAGCTTAATTATAAAGAAAAAAAAGGTGATAAAGAAAAATATACATTTATATTTTATCAAATGGTATCTTTAATTTTAGAGCAATCAATAAAAATTCCATATTCTCAATGGTTAAAAAAAGTTTTTATGAGTATTAATAATAATTTTACAGATAAAACTATAAATGAAAAAATTTCCTCTTTATATTATAAAAATAAATTATTTGATATAAATTTATTATTTATTAATTCAGAAAATAAATTTTCTTATGATGACAATAATCTAATAGGAAATATTTTAGGAATGTTTTATTCATGTTCAAAAGAATTTTTAAATTATTTTTATAAATACTTAAATAACGATTTTTCAAAATCCATAATTAAAGAAGTTCAAACTCAACTAACAAATATGAAAAATAAGGATATAAAAGAGATTGTTAATAAATTTATTGATATTTCTGATGAGATAAATAAATTTTCAATATTTTTTTTATATTTACAAAATAGAAACAATTATAAAAGGAATGATGATGATTTAATTATTTTAAATAAATTAAATAATGACATTATTGTTTTAGAAAAATTAAAAATTCTCTTACCTAATATAAAAGACAAAATAACTGAATATTCAGATTTATTAACCGAAGAAAAAAAAAAGGTAGAAGAAAAAATACAAATAGATAATAAACATTACAGTGAACAAGAAGCAGAAAATAAAAAATATTTACTTGAAGGAAAAATAGAAGATTTAATGAATAAAAACAAAGAAAATTATTATATTTATGATTTTTTAACAACGATGAAAATAAAAATGGATAAAACAGAAACTATAACAATTGAATTTATAACCAAAATGGAACAAATACTGGAAGATTTTTTATTATTTATTAAAAAAAATAAAATTGAAATTGTTGATAATATTATAAAGTTTCCAAAATTAAATCTTAAAAAAGTCAATGATTCTGATAAAATAGAAGAATTTACTATAGAAATAATTAAGGAATGTTTTATACTTTATTCCTATAAATTTAAATTAATTCAAAAATTGTATAAATTATGCAATGATAAAAATGATTTAATAAAATATTATAAAATAATTTATAAACTAGAAAATTATAAGGAATTTAGAGATATTTGTAAAATTTTATATAATAGATTATTAAATGAAATAAAAATTGATGAAAAATTAATAAGTAAAATTATAAATTCTTTAAATTCAATGACAATTATAAAATTAATTGAAATATCAAAAAAATATAAAAAAAAAGCATTAACATTATCAGAATTGCCAGATTACTTGAAAAAAATAATTACAAAAATAAATTCATATATAGAATATAATGAAATAAATAATTATGATATTATTTTATTTAATGAAATTTCTAATAAATATAAATATAATTTTAAATTATTTTTACCAAATATAACTCCTAATGATCTCATATTTTTATTTTGTAAATTAGATGAGAATGAAAAATTTAACCAAAATATTTATTATCCTAATTTATGCTTCGATAAATTTAATAAAGTAGAATTTGAAAAATTTATTGAGCGATTTAATGAGGAAAGAAGTCATAAAAATTGTATGGATAAATTAATAAAGGAAATTTTAGATTGTATAGGAATTGAAATAAATAAAAATAAAGAAGTAAATAGAATTTTAAATGATATATTATCTGAGAATGTTAAAAATAAAAAATTCTATGAAAATCTAAATGATTTATATAATTTCTCTTTAAATATTGATGGTTATATTTCTAATATAGAATTTAATATTGATGACTGTAAATATATAATAAATAAGCAGATAAATATTCCTGATTTTTATAATAAATATCCAATACTTTATTTTTGGTTAATTAAAAATCAAAATTATTCTAATGGTGAAATTTTTTTAAATAGTTATAAAAATGAAAAATGGAAAAATATTTTGAAAGAAAAAAATACTTTACCTTTTTGGATTTTTTGTTTAAGAATTTACTCTTCAATTAACTATATTACATCATACAATACAAACACTGATTTAGGCTGCACATTTAATGAAAAAATATATAATCAACTTAAACAAAGTATAAATGGTCATAAAGATAACATTGGAATAAATTGGATTTATTTATTAGATTGTAATTTTAATAAAAATAATTCAAATATATTTATAAAATTAATATCTAAATTTTTAAATCAAATAATAGAAGATAAATCAATAGATACACATATTAAAGATATTAAAGACATTGAATTTAAAACTGTAATTATAGAAATATTTGAAAAAAATTTTATTGAAGCCATTAATTATTCTTTTTCAAATGAAAACTCAGAATTAAAACAAAAAATTTTTAATAATTTATTTGATATAAAAAGTAGCATAAAAAACCAAATAATTGAAAAAACAAAAAATTTATATAAAAATGATTTAACTACAGAGAATAATCAAAATAAATTAGTTTTAGAATTAAATAAAAATAAAGAGAATATTAAAAAAGAATTATCTGATTTAAGTAAAAATTTTTCTAATTTATTAGAAGATTTTAGAAATAATTTATTAATTTATTATGAACAAGAATTGAAAAATTTAAAAAGTGAATATACTAAAATATTAATTGAATACAACAATTTAATTGAAGAAAATATACATAATTCAATTTATGAAGAAAATGAATTTGTGATTAAGGAAATAAATAAAAAGGAAAAACTAAAAGAAATTGAAAAAAGATTATCTATATTTCATACTGTTATTATTAAAAAAGATTTTAATGAAATGATACATAAACAAATAAAAATATCAAAATATAAATATAAAATAAATTCAAAAGATAAAAATTTTAAAATAATAATACAAATTATAAAGGATAGAGAAGAAAAATTTTTAGATGTTACAAAAAAAGAAGGATTTTTATATATAAATGAACAATTTAAAAATCCTTATGTGTTTTGGCAAAGTAATTCAAAAAGAGTAAGAAACAAATTAGATTTTGAATTTATTGAAAATATAGTTTTCCAAGAAAAGAAAGAAATTTTTGAAGAAGATAAATCTATTTCCAGCTGCGAAGAATTTGAAGAAAAATCAAAAATTACAATAGGAGATTTTTCTAAAAAATTTTATGAAGATAAAATAAATGATATTATATTTGTATGTAATAATTTATATCAAGGATTTATATTAAATGAAGAGAAACTTTATGAATTAATTAATGAAATAATGAATAAAATTCAAGGTAATCCTGATTTTTCAACTATAGACAATTCTAATTTAATGTTTGATCAATCAATTAAATTCAATAAACAAACAAAAATATTAACTGAGAAAAATATTAAAAATATAAATAATAATTTAAATGATATTATAAAATTGATTAAAGATTATAGAATTAAATATGAAAAATATCATAATGAATTAGAAAAAATAAATTTAATAGATGAAATTTTTACCAGAGATTATTCTTTGAATAAACTTGAATTTAAAAATATTAATTCTAAAATAAATTTACAAGATATTAAATCCACTGAATTTATAAGTATTACTCCAATTATATATATTCAAAAAGAAACTGGTAAAATTAAATGTAATTATAAAAATTTAATATATGATTGTAATTATTTTATTTATGGTTATCATAATTTTGCTATATTAAATATTATATCTGCTTTAAATTTCATTGTAAATGTTGATTTAGATTTGGATGAACCAAACCCATATATAAAATTAGAAAATAATATTTTATTGCCAAATTCAGTTAATAAAATATATTTATATCCTTCTCCCGAAAGTAAACAAAAAAATAATTATACTATTTATAATTTTATTCTAAATGTTAAAAATGAAGAAGATAAATTATCTATTAATTTTAATATAAAAATAAATTATGATAAGTTTTACATAAATTTAAGTTGTAATGAATATGAATTAATGTTTGATGAAAATGAAAAAATATTTAAATTTAAGGGAATGGAATATTTGTTATGGGGAGAAGAAATTAATATAAAATATATTTGTGAGAATGGAAATATTAAAATATCACAAAAAACTGGCCTAGTTAATGATAAAGACAAAAATACAGCAAATAAGCCAAATATTATTATTGATGAAAATAATAATAATATGAGATTTTTAATAAGAACAAATAAAAATATAGAGGAGACTTTAACATTTATTGCAAATATTTATTTTACAGATTCATTTTTTATAAAAATTTTATTTGATACTAAAGTTAAGGAGAATAAATTACAATTTTTGGGTTATGATTATAATAGACAAAAATTTGATAAAAATTGCTTTCTTTATTTAAAAAAAGATTATTTAAATTTCATGAAAGAATTTATTTATGATCAATATTTATACATTTCAAATGAGCTTAATAAATCATTACATTATAAAATTGATATAAAAAATAAATTAAAAGGAATTAATTTAGTGAATAATGAAATTTTAAATGATACTTTTATTAAAGAAAACATTATTAAATTAACTTTCAAAATAAATAAAGATTTTGCAGAAAATTTGACTAAAAATAATTTAATTGAAATACAATGTAAAGTAGGTGATATGGAGAAAACAATTATTCTTACAATAAGTGAAATAATTGATGAAGATCAAGTAATTAAAATGGGATATCGTCTTGAAAAAAATAAATTGATTTTATTTGAAAACCAAACTTATAAAAATATAAAAAATAATAAAATTTTATTATATAATGGATTTATTCAGAATTTGAATTTTTCTTTAGACTATTCTATTCATAAAATTAATAATCAGACAAATAGTAATATTACAAATATAATCTTTTATTATAATTTAAAATCAAAAAAATTAGAAAGAATAAATAAAGAAGATTTTGTTTTCAAAGACAATAAAATAGAACAAAAAATATTAATTTGTGGAATAATAAATGAATTAGTATATTGGTATCCTTTAATAAATCATTTCTCTGGGAAATATAATGAATGGTTTGATTATTATCAATCAAAACAATTTGATAATTATTTGGATATAATAATAAAGTCTTATGATAATAATTATAATAAGTTAGAAGATGATATTTATTCTTTTAATAATATAATATATTTAATAAAAATATTAGATATAAATGAACTAATTAATATATTTATTCCTCTTTTTGAATTTATAGATGATGAAAAGAAAAATAAAATAAATAATAATATAAAAAAAATTCAAAATTTAGAAAAAAAAAACAAAAAGAGAAAAAAGTTAAAAAATGTAAAATAAGACTAATTTGTGAATTATTAAACATATATATATCCAAATATAATGAATTAAAACAATTCCGATTTAATGTAAATATTTCAGAAGATTATTCAAACATAGAAATAAAAAATAAAATAAATTTATGTTTAAAAGATTATTTTAAATTAGATAAAGAGGTGGAAAAAAAATATACAAAACATTTGGAACTAAAGAAAGAAAAAATAAAGGAAAATGAAAATAAGGCAATTTATATAATTTCTCCTGAAGATATTCCATTTAAAAAAAATATACAATCAGATAAAATTAAAAATGAAATAAACTATAATTCTTCAAATATGAAAAATATATGTGAAATAAATGATTTAAGTTTTGAAAATTATGAAAAGATTCAAATACCATCTGAACAAGAAAATAATTTTGATTTGACTTTGAATTTTTATCATAAATTAATTGATGAAATTTTATTCTTACCTATAATTTTATTTGGAATCAAAAAAGTCAATAATAAAGAATTAATTGATATTAGTAATTATAATTTTAATTTAATGTGCAATATTTATTGTTTATATAAGGAGGAGAATTATTCTTTATTAAGCGATAAAATTAATGAATTTAAAAAAGTTTTTTTAAAATTTTGTGAATCTTTGAAAAGATCTGGTATTGATTTCTCAGATTATAAAATATTAAAAGAGCATTTAGATAATTTAAAAAATTCAAGAGACAATATAAGTTTTATTGAATTTAAAAATAAAGAAATAAATAAAAATATTGAAAATGTTTGGAGTGATAAATATTCAAGAGAAGAATTATTATTACTTCAAAAGAAGAAAAATAATAAAGTGAAAAATAATGATAAATTATTTGAAGAAAATGGACAAAAAGAAGATACATTTTTTGAAAATGGAAATCAAAGTGATTCAGAAGAAGATAAAATAGAAAATGAGGAGCAAAATAAATCTGAAAAAGAAAAAGAAGAAGAAATAAAAGAAAGGATTAATGAATTAGAAAAAAACATTTTAGGAGAAAGAAAAAGTGAGACTGAAAATAATCCAGAATCTAGTGATAACAATAATCAAGAAAACAATCCAAAAAAGAAGGGTTTAATCAAAGATTATAAAGAAAATAATAGTGATGAAAATAAAAAAAGAAATTTAAATGAAAATAAATTTGAAGAGGATATAGATGTCACAGAATCAGATGGAATTAATAGATGTATTAATAAACTAAAAGGAATGAAATCAAATTATAATATAATCCCAAATAAACAAGAAGGTTATTTATTGGAAAAAACAAAAAAAATTAATTTAAAAATAATACCAATAAATGAATTATATGAAAAAAGCAAATATTTATCTCAATATTTTATGTATAGAATTATTCAAAAATTAAATAATTATGAAATTTCTTTAAATAATAAATGTGTTTCTATCTTACTAGATTGTAGTGTCTATATAAAGCCTTATAAAAAAATAATTAATCTTCTTATTTTATGTGCAATGACAATGGTTTTACATAGCCTAAATATTCCTTATTCAATAGGCTTATTTGGAGATGAAAATTTCAAAATTATCATTAAACAATATCAAGAGAAGCATTCCATTTTAATATTACAACAAGTGTATGAATGTTTAATGATGAAAAGATATAGAATAAATCTTGCTTCTGCTTTTAATTTTGCTAAAATTAGTAAATTATTTATAAATAATAATTTAGATTTTTATAAATATTATAAAGATAGAGTAATTTATCTTATAACAGATGGATTAGATGAAGAATTATCTTTAATTAAAGAATGGAAAAAAATAATAAAAGATAATGATGATATAAGTCTTGGATTAGTTTTTAATATTCCTGATGTTATTAATGAAATTTTAAATCAGAATGATAAAAATTTTGATAATATATATATAAAAAATAAGATAGATTCTGAGGAAGTTTTCCTTTTTGAAAATGATAATGATAGTGGTAATGTTTATATTTTTTTAAATATTTTGGATTTATTTTTGAATTCTTTAACATACTTTCTCCTTGATTCAAATAAATAATCAGGAACAATTTTTTTATTTTCT
>JAJJLC010017693.1:0-10739 GCA_023806825.1 Ophryoscolex caudatus
AGATAAATCATTTTCTAATAATCCCCCCTTTAGAAAAACTATCATTATTCTATAGTTATGAGGGATTATTCCAAAAAAATATTATAATTATATTTGCCATATTAATATCTCAATAATTTTTAATAAAAAATTTCTATATTAAATAATGAGATTTTTCCAATTATTAATTCTTCCTGATGATTAATTGTAAAATAAAAATATTTATTCTTAATTCCTATATGGTTATTGATAACTTCCAAATTTTGAAGGAAGTTAAAGAGGAAAATATAGAAGTTAATATTATTATAAAAATATTACAAAAAGAGTGTTATTTTAAATAATTATAATCAATTTGATATTTCATATAAAAATAATTTTTATATAATAATTATTCTTAAAATACCAAAATTATTTTGTTTAATAATTAAACATAAAAATATAATATTTATGCTTAATGTTAAATTAAATATTAAATTGAATAATAATATAAAACAAATATTAAAATATTTAAAATATTTAGTTCTTTACTTAAAAACATATATTTTATAAGCATATTTAATATTATAATAAAAATTCATTATATAGTAATAAATATCTAATTATCTAGTTTATGACTTAAGTAATTAATCCAATTTAATTAAATAAAAATATATCAATCATTATCTTAATATTATTTTATATTAACTGATGTATATCACTAAAGAAATATATATATATTTAACATAATCATATATATAATTTATATAATAAAATGATAAATAAATTTTTGATTTATAAAAAAATTAATGAGAATTTTAATAAGGAATTCCATTTTAAGAATAATATATATAACTTTTTTATTCATTAGCAATAATAGATTCATAAATAGAAAGCATATTTATTCATATATATTTAATATAATTTTCAATTATTAAATTTTTAAAAAAAATATATATATATATTATTAATATTTATTATTATTTTTTTCATAATATTTAATAGTATAAAAATATTTTTATTTATTATTATATTGTTTATTTAAATATTTTATAATATTTGCTACTCATATTTATTTAACCTGTTAAGCTCAAGATTTTTCAAATATATTTTATTATTGTATATATTAGGGAACTATTGCATAGAGCATAAGGAGTTAATAATACTAATATTTATAAAAATGAAAAATAATTTTAAATATAAAAATTATAATAATATTATTTAAAATTATAATTAAAGATGGGTTATTTTTCAAAAAAAAAATTTATTTTAATAATCATAATAGTTATATATTTAATATTTTTTTATCTTAAAATTATTATATTGATTTAATATTTTAAAAGATATATTGTTTTATTTTATATAATAATATTCTTTTCATTTGTTTTATTTTAATTTATTCTACAATACTTTGATATATTTATTAATATTATACAATTTAAAATAATTAATAAACATTAATAAAAATATTTATTTTTTTAAAAAAAATACATCATTAAAAAATTTAATTGCCATATTTTTCAGAATTTAAGGACCACTCCTTCTTCAAAGGGCCTCTTTAATTTTGAAAAATTAAATTTTATTAATTCATAATTATTAAATTAAATAATTTACATTTTATGATAAAATTAATCATAGATATATTTTTTATATAAAAAAATAAATAAATTTTTGATAAAAAAATATTTTATCATAAATAAAAAAGTTAAATAAATTTCAACATAAATTTTTATTTTGTCAAATTTAAGAGAAAAATTAATGATATATCAAACAGGGAAGGAATTAAATTTCCTAAATTACATTAATAAAAAATTATTATTTAATATTATTATAAATTATTTTAGATATAAAATGAAGATTTACTCATTAATACTTCTTGCTTTAATAGCTTATGCATTTGGAGCAAGCGGATTTGCCATAGATATTGGGATTGTTGTAAATCATGTTGCTCTTGGACTGCAAATACTGGAAAAGGAAATGAAGCTAGATAATGTGATACAAGCATGAATATATTAAGTGATCATAATGCTAAAAGTATGTATGATGGTGGTCCAGCAACAAATTGCAAAGCCAAATGCCCATGGTTGTCAGCGATACTCTGGCTTATGCTTTTGCTGCATTCCCAGGAAATGGACCAAATGTTTGTGATAAATGTTTTGAACTTACATTCACCTGACAAGGAAAATATGAATCTAAATTAAATCATAAAAAAATTGCTGGAAAAAAACTTATTGTTATGGCTTCAAATATAGGATATGATGTTGCTGGAGGACAATTTGATATTATGATCCCTGGAGGTGAAGTTGGTTTATTTAATGGTTGCCCTCAAATTTTTGGTAGTAATATGGGAAAAACTTATAGAGAATTATTATCTGATTGTGAAGAAGAAGTTGGTTATAATGGAAGTGATGAAGAAATATATGAAAAAAGAAAATCATTTCTTATAAATAAATGCAATTCTACATTTGAAGGTAAGGCTGAAGCTTTACAAGGTTATTTATTCCTTGCTAACTGGATGGAAGCTGCTGGAAATCCAACACTAGAATACCAAGAAGTTTCTTGTCCTAAACAATTAAAATCTAAATATTAAATTAATAATATTTTATATTCTTAATAAACTTGAAGGTAATTATTAAATTGTATTTTTAATTTTGAAATAATAAAAAAAATAGTATTGTTTTGAAAAAGATTATAAATAACAAATGTTTTTAAAAAAATAATTATAAATAATATATCACAAAGATATATTTTTTTGAAATTAAAATTATATAATTTATTTCATTTATGATTGATGATTAATTTATACATTTGTATTTTTATCAATGTAAATTTTTATTTTTTGAATTACCATAATTTTCATAATATATCATTAATCAATTGAAGCAGCTTACTTTACTAAAATTAGATTAACCTCTAAAGAGTCAAAAAGAAATTTTTACCTAATTATTGCTTTTCTACCCTTATTTGTTTAATAAAAGAGTACTTTCAAATTTAAGAAAAATTGTATTTTAATTTCAAATATAAATTAATAAACTGATAAATAATATATTATATTTATTTTTTGTATATCAAAAGATGCTATTCAAGGAAATCAAAAGAGATAATAAAAATAATAATATTTTTTTGTATATTATTAGTATCTTTAAATTGAGTTAGTTTAAAATTCAGAATTGTTTTCTATTATTTTTAAAAAAAAAATTATATTATTTAGTTATATTATAGAAAAAATCTTTGGTTAATTTTATAATTCTTATTAAATAAATTTCAAACAATTAAAAATTTTATTTAAATTATAAAATATATCTTCTTTATTATATGATAAAATTAAATTAGTCAAATAAATAAAATAAATATAGTTTATTTAAATTAAATATTTTATAAATAAAAAAAAATTCCTTTTATATATAACAATAAGTATACTTAAAATATAATTAATTAAATTAAAAAATTATAGTGTATTCATTTAATTTTTTTACTCTAGAAATTGAAAAAGAAAAAAAGTGACTAAGTGACTTGAACTGGGGATTTGTTCAAATGTCCATTAAGGTCTGATATTATTTCAAATATCCATATCTTCTCTCAATCACAAAACCTCATTTTTCTATTCAAAAAAAAATAACTTACTAGCTTAACTATTTTTAGTGGGGGAAAAAACCTATATATAACCCTTAACCCTTAATAACTTTTGAGGCGCAAATAGGCCGTCTTTGGAAAATTAATTGTAGGTAGTCCTGGCCAAAATAGAGCGTTGCATTCATCATCCAGCTCCTGCAGATTCCTACTTCTCCAGTTATAATGGCCCAAAAAGGGCCTTTTTTTCCCATTCATTTACAAAAAGTGACCCTAAGGGCACAGAAGAGAGGGTTTTTCTTGGAGAGTTGGTCGGGCCCTAACATTTGATATGTATATTACCTTGGGTTGTTCAAGTAACTTTTAAGGAAATTTGACCAGGAAATTGGAAAATTTTCCATTTTCCTATTTTTTTTCCTTTCTGTCAAAAAGGGGAGCTATATAAATAAAATAAAGGAAAATAAAATATTATTTTTTATACTTTTAAAAAATATTTGTTGAATTAATAATAATTATTAATTACCGTAATTTTCATAGCGGACCCCTCTTCGGTGCTGTCCCTCCTGGTTTTTTCCAAAACCTCAATTTTAGATTTATCGTAGCGGTCCCCCCTAATTTCATAAATACCTATATATTAATTAAAAAATTTATAATTCTCAAAGCAGAACCTTTTTTAGACAGGTCCCCTCCTTCTGTTTTTTTATGAAAACCTTAAATTTAAATATTATCATTTGTAAATAATTTTTTAGCCTATAATTTATATTTTTTTAAAAATTTTACTTTATTTAGATAAAATTTTTATTATTTTTAGAAAAGTTATGTAGCTGTCCCCACCCCCATGTTTTTGAGGCCTTGTTTTGGTCAAAGGGGGGTGAGGTCCGCTATGAGAATTACGGTATTTTTTTTTTATCTTTATTTTCATATATATTCATTAAATCTTAATCACCATAATTATTATATCCAAAAAAAAATATAATAAAATTTTTACTGTTTTAATTATATTAAAATAATAAGGCAAATAAAAATGAAGAAAAGATCTATAATCACCCCAATTAAAGACAACTTCAATGAATTTGAGAAATCAGTGAAAGATGATATGATTGTTCCAGCAAGT
Source organism: Ophryoscolex caudatus (assembly GCA_023806825.1). Taxonomy (NCBI): domain Eukaryota; phylum Ciliophora; class Litostomatea; order Entodiniomorphida; family Ophryoscolecidae; genus Ophryoscolex; species Ophryoscolex caudatus. The sequence goes on from JAJJLC010017693.1 coordinate 4,640, forward strand.
ATTCCAATTAATAAGAAAAATCAGGCATATTTAAATTTAATCAATGGAAATCCTCGTGGTAGAAAAAAAAAAATTTAGTAATTGAAAAATCAAGAGCTAACTCAGAAGAAAATAAAGAAATTCAAATATGAGAAAATTAAAATTTATAAAAGAAGTTGATAATAGTGAAACAAATAAAGAAATAGAAGATAAAAAAGTCCCAAAAGAAGTTAATTTTGGGGAACATATAGGTAATTCCTTTTATGAAATAATAGCCAGAGAAGTAGTGTTCCAGCTCTTTAATTATCGAGAAATGTTTTATTTTAAATTTACTATTCCTAAAACAATGGAAATTCAGAAAAAATTTGATATAACTTTTCTCAAAAATTACTTGCTCGAGACTCAAAAACTATACAAAGAAGATATATGCACGGAAAAAAACTGATAAAAATGTTAAAGAAAAAAAAGAAGATGATGCTAGAAATTTTAATGAAATAAAAGAAAAGAAAAATGAAGATGACAAAAACAAATCAAGAAATAAAAAAATTAATAATATTATCAAGAAACTTGAAAACAATAATTGCTTAGAGGGGAATTTTGATTTTCTTTTACCTAATATATCAAACAAAGAATTAACAGATATATTTAATAAAAAAAATATAACACCATTTATTTTTTATGACAATATAAGTCAAGATAAAGAAGGATTTGATATAATTGGAGAAGTAAAAGAAAAATTTAATGAAGATGAGAGAAATATAGTGTAATTACATAAATATATTCAACTTATTTTAAATCTCAAAGAATCAAAATTATTGAATAATTTCTTTGATTTAAACTTGGATAATGAAAAGATTCTTATGTATGTTTGCAATTCTTCATATAAGGATTATCTTATAAAATTGTTGGAATATAAAATACATTTTGACAAATTTAGTAATATTGATAACAAATTTAAAAATGATTCATTTAACAATATTATTAAAAATCATGGTGAAGGTAGTAAAAAAAATGATATAATTTTAGAAATGCTTATAAAGTCAAAAATACCCTACATTTTCTTATACATACCAAATAATATAAATATTTGGACAATAAATCAAGATAAAGTTAAACAATTAGGAATAGAAATGGAGCAATTAAGAAAAATAGTGAAAGAAAAGGAGGATTTGATGGAGCTAGTAAAAGAAAAGGAAGATGAGAAAAGAGAAAAGGAAATGGAACAATTAAGAACAAGAGTAAAAGAAAAAGAAAAGGAAGATGAGAAAAGAGAAAAGGAAATCCAGGAATTAAGAACAAGAGCAAAAGAAAAAGAAAAGGAATATGAGAAAAGAGAAAAGGAAATCCGGGAATTAAGAACAAGAGCAAAAGAAAAAGAAAAGGAAGATGAGAAAAGAGAAATGGAAATCCGGGAATTAAGAACAAGAGCAAAAGAAGAAGAAAAGGAAATGGCAGAATTAAAAGAAAAACAACAAAAATTAAATGAAGATTTAGAAAGTTTGAGAAAGATTATAGATGAAATTAAAAAAGATTGAAGTATAAGAAAGGAGAATCTTTGATATAATAATAATTATATTAAATATTTTAAACTTTATATTAAATTCATTTTATTACTAAAATTATATTTGTGTTGTTTGATGAATCATTTTTTTTTTAATTACCTTAATCTTAGTTGTCTTTTCTCCCAAAAAACATAATTTTTACTGGGATTTTTTCTTTTTAACTCTCGAAAAAAAAATTTTCAAATTTCTAAACAAAAAAAATAAAAAAATGAAGAAAGAATTTTTCTTTAAACACCTTATTTATGACATTTCCAACCCTGATTTTAAGGCCTTTCTTTATATTTTTTAAGGGAAATGATAACAAGATATTATATTATTTTTTTTTCTAAATAATTAATTATTTTAAATAAATTTACCATAAGTGTCACCTTACTTCACCCTAACTATTTATTACCCTTTGTTTTTTTCGATTTTATTAGATACCATTTTAAACTATCACTAATTAAAATCCCCTATCTTTGTAACAAACTATTATCCACCCTCAAAAATATTGAAAAAATTCTTATTAAACCATATATTATTATCCATTTTTATATATTCTTTTCCTGCCATATTTTTGAACATATAAAGTTTAAAATTATCATATAAAGAATATTTATGATCATCGATTTTTACTGTCCTTTTATATTTATCTCCTCCAAATCTTTGATTAATATAATTATAAAATAAATAATATATTTTATTTATATCATTAATTCCTTCTAAGAATAATTTTACCAGATTTCTTATATTATTATTTAATTTATCTTTAAATTCATTACTTTGTTCATTAGAATTATTATTAAAAGTTACAGTCTGAATACTCTGCATTCTTTCAAATTCAAAATATTCAGTTATGATTTGTTTTCCATATTGTATATAATCTATTATAAAAGGAGTTTTATTTTTTGAAATATGCATTATTATAAAATTTTCTCTAAAAAAAATTTTTATATATACTACTCGATGTATATAATTCTTTATCTGTTCCAGTTATATCTAAAAAGTTAAACATTAAATCAACAAAATTTATGTCAGGAATTGATAGTTCTTCTGTCATTTTATTGTCTCTTTCCGTATTATTTACACTTTTACTTGTTTCTGTCTTGTTTGTAAAATGCTCGATAGATTCATTCATTATATTTACTAAAAAGTTTTTAAATTTTAATCTTGAATGGCAATTTAGAATTGGTGCATAATTAATATACGCTGATATATATATCATATAATAATCAAAATATTTTAATATATTCTCTACTTTTTGTTTTTTTGTTAACCATATATTTTCTTTATCTTTTGTAAGTTTTATAAATATACTATAAGCATTTATTAATCCATTATATTTATCTATTTGGATACTTACATTATTTTTATTTAACTCATAATTTTCTATTTTTCTTTGTATATCATCAATTTCTTTATCAATTTTTTTAAATTCTTCTATATATTTATTTATTAATATTTTACTTTCTTCTATTTTCTTTTCTAATAAATATATTTCATTTCTCATTTCAATATTATCTTCATATAATTTAAAAAATTTATTAATATTAGTAGCGTAATCACATATTAATCTTACCAATCTATAATTTTTATTATATCTATCAAAGGTACTAAAATCAGGATTCTCCTAAATATCATTTACAAATATATGATATTCAGGTCTATTCTGGGTAAAATCAGCATTAACAAATCTATTTAATTGCCTTGTCAATAGATTTTTTTAATATAATCATAATCTTCCCCATTACCATCTCCTATAAAAATATAAATATTTTTTGTAATAAAAATTTACCTAATTGGAAATTTTCCTATGTATTTTTACAATTAAATATATCTTTATCAGTAAATCTTGATATACTTCCTCCTATTTTTTTTATAGATTCTTTTATAGGTCTAAATAATTCTTCAAATTGATTTTTTTTTAATTCTTTTTGTTTTTCTGATTCTTTTATTTTTTTATCTTCTTCACTTCTTTTACCTTTTACTCTATTTTTTTCAGCATTTTTATTAGTTATTTGTTTTCTAGATTCTTCTATGAGTTTTTCGTTCTTTTCTTTGTTTGGATTTAAATCTTTTATTAATTTTTCTTTTTCTTTAATTACATTTCCTCTTTTTTCAATAGTGTTAAAAATTTTTTCATAATTTTCTTTTTTTTTACTAAAGATATCTTTATATCTTTTATAATTTTTTGAAAAAAATTCACACATGCTTAAATAATTTCTTTGATTTATTGGTATATCTATATTAATTTTTATATTAAATTCTTCATAAATTATTTTAGCCAAATTATATATATCAACTAATATATTATTATTATAATTATTATTATTATTATTTAATATTTCTCCACTACATTCACACTTTCCAAAAATAATATTTGAAATATTTTTAAATGAATTATTATTATTACTATGAACAAATAAAGTATTTGATTTTTAACTATATTTTGATAATTTAAAAATAATGTTCTATATAAATAATTATAATGAACTACAGATACTATGATTTGTAAATTATGTTTTATTCTTAATTTAATTTTATCTATAGATAAATTCTCATCTTTGTTATAATAATTATTTTTATCACTTTTAATATCCATAAAAACTATATATTTTTCAAAAGCAATATTGGGCTCAATTAATGATGAAATTAATTCATATATATATATTTGCTTTTGTTCATTCAAATTATTTAAAACTTCATGTTGGAATAATAAAAATATTTTTTTATTATTAAATACAACTTCGGCTAATGTTCTTATAATAGTTTCTTCTTCAAAAATTTCTTTATTTTTATATAATAGTTTATGCATATTAATATCAATATAATTATATCTCATTATATATAATCCAATTTTCATCATTATTTCTTTACCACTATAATTTTTTCCAATTCAAATAATATTTAAGTATTCATTATCTAATAATCTTATCATTCTAATTATAGTATTTATCATATAATCATTATAATCATGTATAATATAAAATATATCTTCTGTTCCTTTTATTCCTCCATTTGAATAAAAATATGAATAATAACTTTTCATTTTATCTATTATATAATTTTTTAAATCTTTTTTTTCCTCTACAAATACATACTCCATATCTTTTGGTGGTATATATTTATTTTCTATATTTTCATTATAGACATCAAGGAAATTTCTACAAAAAATAAAAGAATTATCTTTATCAATATTACTAAATATATCTATATCAATTTTATCTTGTTTAAATGAAGAGTTATAAGCTTTTATTAAAATATTTTTAAATATTACAATATCTGAATCTAAATTGAATTTATCTTAATATAAGCAATAAATTTCATATAAAAAAATTTTCTTAAGATATTAGGTATATTCATTTGAAAATAAATTTATTAAATTTTTGTTCAATTTTTGCTATATCTCTAATATTAATATAATAATGAATATTATAATATGTACTATTTATTTCATTATTTAATAATTCATTTATTTTAAAAAAAAACAGATAAATACTGATTAGAAATTATATTTGATATAATTGGTATATAATTTCTAAAATGGAATTCTAGAGAAGGTTTATATAAACTAATATAATTTGATTGTGATAAATTTAAAGTTATTAAGGAAAATTGATTAATATAAAGCACAAAATCTATTTTTTCATTGTCATCATCATAACAACAATCATTTATACAATGATTATTTTTTAATAAATTATCATAGTAATTTCCAGAATTAATAATATTAAAATCTTTATAATATTTAATTTGGTTATATTTGTTATCATATGTCAATTTTTCATTTAATAAATATCTAGTATATTCTTTAAAATTATAATTTTTTTCACATAAATTAACATCATCTATATATACCACAGTTTGCCTTAGGTATTTATCTCCTAATACTCTTTTTAAAATAAGATCCATATCTTTATTAATTTATTCTCAATATAATTCGTAGACATCCCATATGTAACTTTTATATTTATCGGTTTAATTGTTTTCTTATTATTTTCCAACTCATTTAAGCATTTATTGATTAAAAAGGATACCCCTGTACATTGCTTACCAAACACAAAAAGAGGTATATTAGGTAATATTAATTGATTTAATATATAAAAAAAGGAAAGTTTTCAATAGTAAAAATAAAATTATGATCATAATATTATATGGTATCCTTTTTATATGTTGGTGGATTATATTTTGGCACTTTTAAAAGTTGGGACCATAAACTTAGGGAATTATTTTCATCTAAATTATAATCAAAGATAGGTCCTTTTAAATCATTTGTTTAAATACCATAATCCCTTTATTCAAGACAGTCCTGAGTCAAGTCCCCTCTAGACTTTTCTCAAAGCCTCCTATCCTACAGTTATGTCCCCCTTTTTTAACAAAAATAAGTAAAAAAAAAGAAAAAATCTAAATAAAATAAATTTAAAAGTTAAAAAATATATATAGCATTTATAATTTTCCCTAACTTAACTTGGAGTTTTCTCCCATTTTTTATAAAATGATTTAATTTTTTATTTCTTTTTATATAAAAAAGTATAATAAAAACATATATAATAGTCAAATATCCTCACCAAAAATTTTAA
>JAJJLC010017694.1:0-10735 GCA_023806825.1 Ophryoscolex caudatus
AAAAATAATAAAATTAGCATTATTTTATTAAGATTTAATAATTATTTATCATAAAAATTTAATATATAAATGAAGAGTTTTCTTTTATTATGCTTATTAAGTTTATCAGTGATTAATTGCTTAGCTCCTGCTAGAGATTTTTTAATGGCATTTTATAATGGTTACAAAGGAACTAATATTATTTTAGATGAAAAATGTTTTGGAACAGATTTTGACAAAGAAATTGAATTAATTGGACAATATATTTCAGAAAGAAATTATCCTGAATTAATTAATAGTTTATTAAAAATAGAAACTGAACTTTTTGATGCTTGTTCCTCAGATGAATTAATTGGAATTATTGATAGATTTGAACAAAAAGTTAAAGACAGAACAATTTTAACAGATATTATTGCTAAAGTTTTAAAAATTGGTCTTCATATATATAGAGCAGTCAAAATTGGTGCTATCTCTTTTGAAAATATTGGAGATACTTTAGGAAGAATTTGCTTCACTTTATTATCTGATAAAACACCTGAGTAAAAATAGATATAATTATTTATTAAATAAAAAATAGATATTCATTCTTTAAAATCAACTAAATTCCAAAAATTTTTATTTATTATATATTTTTTAATTATTTACGATAATAATAAATTATTTTTAATTTCAATAAAATATTTAAATTATGATTAAAATTTTATTATAATCTATAATTTTTTTTATTCTTTTTAACTAAAAAATAAAATTAAAAATTATAATTAATTTTAATATTTAAAATAATAATAATATTCTATGTAAAATTTGAATTTTATATATAATATTATTAAATATTAAAAAATTGTGTTTGACTAAATTTAATAATAATTTAAATAATTAAATTATATTATTAAAAATAAAAATATTTATATACTTTTATTATTTAAAGAAGTTAAAAAATTATTCAAAAAAAATAGAAATATTATAATATTAAATATTTTCTTTAACTTTTCATTTATTTAAAATAATTAATATATATAATAAATACTAATTACATTCAATATTTTTATTTCAATTAAAATTTTTAAGAATATACTTCTAAAAGATAAAATAAAAATTTTATATATTATAATCTAAATATACTAATGTAAACCATAAAATAGTAGATAATCTCTTTAAAATACATTAATTTAGAATGAAAAAAATTTGAACCCTTAATATTAAAGGTAGAAGGGTAATAATTGTTTTAACCATAACTCAAAAAGTAAATCCTTTTTAAATATTTTTTATTTATCTTTCTTATCAATATTTAAAAATTATTTTTTACTCATTTTTTAATATAATTTTTTTATTTTAAATCAATTTATATTTCATATCATTCTTAAACTTAGTTTTCACTTCAATTTTATCTTAATAACTTTTTATCTTTAAACTTCACCTTTTTCCCCACTTAAAAAATTTTCCTTTATTCTAAAATTATCATAATTATATACATAAACTAAATCCCCTAAAATGCCCTAATTTTCCAAGGCTTATTCTCCAATAACTCAAATTATCAAAAAAATAATTCCCACCATGGGCAATTAGGTTGAAGCTTATGGTATTATATTTTGTTCTATTCATCATTTAACAATTGTTAAAATAAATAATTGAATTATATATATTATTTTTTATTTCTACAAAAATTAATAAAAAATTTGAAAAATAAATGACAAATAATAATGTTGATTATAATTCTAATAAAGAAAATAAATTATTGACAATAAGTAATAATTTATATTCTGAAAATAAAAATCATACAAATGTCAAAAAAAAAAATCCAAATTTAATTTTAGAATCTTTTAATAATTCAAAAAAAAATATTAATTATTCAAAAAATATATATTTTCAAAAAAATTTATCTTTACAAAATTATAGTAAATCACAAAATAAAATTCTTTTAAAAAATTTTTAATTTAATTAATTCATTAATTTAAAAAAAATAAAAAAAATTTTATAATTTAGGTTTATTATTTGGTTTTTATGATATTCTTTTTCTAATAAAGCCAGTAAAAATGAATTATCAAAAATTCGTTTTGAATCATTAGAAAAGCAAACCTTGGATTTAGATGATGAACTTAATCCTGAAATAATAAATAAAAGAGAAATTCCTATTTATGTTAATCATTCAGATTATTTTTATTGTCCCAATTCAAAAAAAGAAAAAAACCTCAATATTCAAATTATGAAATATTTATTGGAAAATAATTTAATAGAAAAAGGAAAAATTAATATTCAACAGAATATTAAGAAACATAAAGTAAAAAAACAAAAACAAAAACAAAAGCAAAAGAATAATAATACTTTTAACTTGGAAAATGGACTTAAAATAAAAGATGATGATAACTTGAGTGACTTAAAAGATGAAAATAGAATACTAACAAATAATAATGAATCATTAGATTTAAATAAATTGCAAAATGGGAAATGTGATATACTTAATAATAATAAATTATTTGATAGTGAAAAATCAAATTATAATATTCAAGAACATTTAAATCATATTAAAAATAATAATTTAAAAAATAATAGAAAAAAAGATACTATCAATCAAAAAAATAAAATTAATTATAAAATTGAAAATGGGAATACTATTGATAAACCAAAAGAAAGCTTTTATACTTTCAGGTTTGGAAAAATAATTGATGGTAAAGAAGTTATAAATGGAATAAAAAAGAAAAGTAATAACAATTTATTCAGTAATTCTTCATCATCTCAAAAACAAATAAATGAAACAAAAAATACAAAATGTAGAATTAAAGAAAAAAATTTAATACCAAAAAGTCTAAAAAAAATTGAGCAAAATAAAATAGAAGAAAAAAATATAGAAGAAAATATTTTAAAAGAAAAAAATATTTCAAATAAATCATTAGATATAAAAGAAAATAATTCAAAAAAGGAACCTCATATAAAATATAAAATAAGTTCAAATGTTGTTAATGAACAATATATAGATGAAAATAGTAATTTTACAAGTATATCTTTGCAATCAATGAATGATTCAAAAATGTTAGAATTAGCAGAAAAAATTATTCCAAGGGATGAAGAATTAGAAATATTTAAGGCCAATGATATCATAAATAAAAGGACAAAAAATAAAAAATAAAATGAATTAAATATTTTCAAATTGATTTTTGATATATATTAATTTTTTTTATATTTATATCAAATATACCAGAATTTATCTAAATTAATCAATAAAAAATCATATAAATAATTATAATTTAAATAATTATTTAAATAAAATAATTTTGATTAATTCATATCTCAAAGAATTTAAAAGAATAAAAATTATTTTATTCAAAAACTATCAATATCATAATTGTGTCCATTAGATATTCGGCCCAAAATAATTTCTTTAATAATCCTCAAAAAATTTTAGTCTTTTAAATTGTATCCTCTTATTTCTTCTTCCTTAATTATAATTTGGGGAAGAATATTTATGGGATATACGGTAAATTAAAAAAATTAAAAATATAAATAATTTTTACTTATAAATATTAAATTTTTTATTTTAAAAAATCTTATTGAAAAAAAAAACATTATTAAATATGCTAATTTAACAAAAAAAGTTTTATTTTAAAACAAAATATTTTATTATAAATCTCTTTATTTAAAATGAATTAAATAAATAAAAAATATAATATTTTATATAAATACCCATGAATATTTTTAAATCTATCAAAGAAATGCATACCTTTTAAATTTCAATTTAAAATTATGTTTTATATTTATTTTTCTATTAATTTATTATTTACCTTAAACATTATATTTTATTTTAATAAAAAAAATAATAAAAAACTAATATAAAAGTTATAACAAATTTTTATAACAATTAGTTTTAAAATATTTAATTGAATATGAATGAAGAAGATAACTTAATTTATTTATGACTTATTCTATAAATAAAATGAAATAAATTTAATAAATTTTAAAATATTAAAATTAAGTGAAAATATTTTTAATAATCAAAGGAAAATAAACATTGAAAAACATGAAAATAATACAAACTCAGATGATTCATTAACTCTTAAATCAAATGAAAAATCTTCAAATAATGATGATGAATTAAAGTCTTCAGAAGATGATGAATTATTTGGTAATACACAAAATAAAGACTTTAATTTGAGAGGCTCTATTTTTTTAAACAAAAATCAAGAATTAGTAATGGATGTTCTAAAATCAAACAAATATAAATACAAAAATAGAAAATCAAATATAAATTTTAAAAAAAGTTTGGGAATAACAGCTGAAGGAGTAAATCTTTTCCAAGTAGATGATGAGAAAAGAAATATATTACATAGGGCTTGCTTACAAATAAAATTGCCAATAATTAAAGATTTAGCTCCAAAATTAACTTCTCAATATGTCAAAAAATTGGATAAATTTGGAAATAGTCCCTTAATCTTAGCTTGCAAGTTACCTTTAAAAAGCCAATCATCTGAAAGAAATAAAATTATTAGTCTATTAATAAAATCTGGAGCTGATGTACAGTGTATTGAGCCAATTAATGGTTGGAATTCATTACATTGGTGTTGTTTTAATGGTGATTTATTATCAACTAAAACATTAATAAAATATGGAGCTAATTTCTGTTTACCTAGTAAAAGAGGATATTTCCCTATTGATTTAGCAGGAGAAAAATCTAATGGAGAATTAGTAAAATACCTAATTAATATATTGATAAAATATTTGGAAAGAATTAAAGATTATGAATTATTACAAGAAGCTACATATCAAAATGATATAATAAAGCAAAGAAGTTCAGATGCTTTATTTGATAATATTAATAAAAGTATAAATACAAATGCAAATTCAAATAATAACAAAGATGAAAATTTTTATAAAAATATAAAAGAGATTAAAAGTGAGAATAAAGATGATAATATATATATAGATTTATCAAATTTATCATCAATTTCTCAAACTGTATATTTAAGGTTATATACAGAGCATTGCCTTTATTGGGCAAGTTTTTATAATTTAGATAGTATAATTATAAATAAATTTTTAAATAATTTTTATGCCCATGCTGCATTTCCTATTTTCTGTCTAGATAATAGAACTTCATTGCATGCAGCTTGTATGAAGGGAAGTAAAATACCATTTGAACTTTTATTAAAAAGTTATGAATACAAAAAAGAAATGAGACAAAAATTTAATATTAATCCAAAAAATAAATACCCAATAAATATGCAGAGTACAACAACAAAAAAAGTTCACAATATTATTTATCCTGACCAATATCAATATCATAAAAAAAATTTTGAATTGAGTCATCATTTTAATTCTTTAAATAGCAAATTCAAAAATTATTTGACTCTTTATTTTATGAAAGAATAATGAAAGGGACCTTCAAGAATTAAAATAAAAAATTCTTAATTTCAATGCCAAAGATAATTTTCTAATTAATCATTTCTTTGAGTTAATATACCCAAAATCATATACAGTATATCTTCAGTTATTGTCACTTATAAAAATATTATTCTTCAAATATAAATTTTGAACAATAATTTTTATTTTATTTTCAAATTAATTTCTTTTAAAATAGATATATAATATTCTCCTTTTTAAAAATATTTTTCTCCTCCATTAAAGGAAATAATTCTGGGAATACTATACTGAAAATTTAGAATTTGAAGAAATTGTTGATAAAGATGGTAGTTGTCCTATTGTTTTAGCTACTAAAAATAACCAAAATGATTTTTTTTATTTTCTAGAAGAGAAAAAATTAATTAAAGATATGTATACATTATTTAATTTAGATAATAAAGTTGGATATTCTGGATATTATTATATAAAAGATATTAATTTTAAAAATAATTTAATAAGAAATAGTTCAAAAAAAATATATCCTATTCCACCAGTTGTTTTAGATCTTAATAGGAATGAATTAACTAAAGCAAGCATAAATTTAATTATGAAAGTTGGAGTAAGTGAAAAATTAGAGATAGAATTAATGCAGCACATAGATAATAATAGGCTATATATATTAATAAATTCAAATGAAAATTATTTTTATCAACAAGCCGAAATAGAAAAACTTCATATCAAATTATTAAATAAAAATTTAAAATTACCCTTTGAAAATAATCAAAAATATATAGCAAGTATTGAGCCAATTTTATCAAGACATTACCAATATATTATCACAAAAACAATTTCTAAATTATTAGATATTCAAATGCTAAAAGACCAAAAAATATTAAATGATATATTTTTAACTCATAATCCAAATGTTACTACAAAGATACCAATTCCCTTGAATAATCTAAACCCTTGTTAATTTTTTTCTCTTTCAAAAAAATTAAAAGAAATTTTTTTAAAATAAAAAACACATATATATATAACTTTAAAAAATTTTTCATTTATAGAAATCAAAATATTTTATCTTTATTTATTCTTGCAAGCTCAAATAATTTTAAGATTTTAGGAATAATTATTATTTCTAAAAAATTTTATTTTTGTATACTAATTATTATTGGAAATAAGGTATATAATACCATAATAAAAAAGAAAATTTATTGGCCAAATCCTCTTTGTTATTTACATGATTATATTTTGGAAGGTAAAAAAATGAATCATTCTCAAATACAATTATTATATAGATATTTTGGCCAAGCTATTTCAATGTATTATGCATTTTATGGATTTTTTACTGTAATGTATGGCCCATTAGCTATAGTTAGTCTTATATATACTTTATATTACTTAAAATCATTATTTGAAAGTTATGATATGTATCCTACTTTTTTTCTAATTTTTGCCGTTTGGAATTTATTGGCATTGGCAAAATGGAAGAGAAAAAGTGAAGAAATTCAACATAAATGGGGTATGAAAATTTCTCCAGATAAACAAAGAATGAGGATTGAGTTTAAGGGTGATGAATATTATTCTGATTTAGATGCTCCTCTTGAAAAACATAGAGATATTAAAACTTCAATTATAAGTTTTTTTGTTGGATTGCCTTTTATTTTACTTTTTATTGGGATTACAGTTGTTTCTAGTCATTATGTGACTATATGGGAAAATAAAGTGCAAAATGAAGATAATTTTTTTAATAGATATTTTCCTTCATTAATCAGGGCTATTAGTTTAGTTATAATATTTTATGTATATGATAATGTTATTTTATTTACAACTAATTTAGGAAATATTAAATATGAAGATGAATATGAATATGCCTTAATATTTAGAGTTTTTATTTTTAGATCAGTTATTGATTTTATTTCAATATTTTATAATGTTTTTTTCACAAAAAATATTTTTAGACTAAAAGTGCTTTTATATACAAATATTATAATGAGATTTATTGTAGAAATAATTATAAGGATTTTACATCCAATAATATCAAATCATTTATTTAGAAGAATTTATTTTAAAAAAGTTATAAAAAAAACAAAAAGTCATTTAAAAAATATTAAAAAGAATCATGATAATAAAGATACTGGAATTTTAAGTTTAAAACAAAGTGAGAATGAAAGTTTAACTAGAGAAAAAAATGATATAAATATAAATATCAATATCAATGATAATTTTGATAATATTGCTATAGAAAAATATAATAGAGTATCTATGATAACTGGAGATTATTTACCATATGAAAAAAATAAAGATTTATTAAATATAAATCCTGATTTTATTGAAATTCAAAGTTCTTTAAAGAAAAAAAGGCCATTATTCTTTGACTATGCAGATATTTTTATGATTCATTTTTTAATAAGTCAAAGTATTATAATCATTCCTTTTGGTCCTTTAATTTGTTTTATTTTTTCAATTTTTTCACAAAATGCAAGATTATATGTAGATATATTCTATCTTAAAAGACAGGCTCCTTTTTCTTGTAGAGGAATACGTGTTTGGAATCGTTTATTAGAATTTAATTCAATTTTTATGACAGTTACTAATTGCTTTCTATATTACTATTATGGAAATAATAATTATTTAACATCAAAAATAGCCGAGAATAACGAATTTTCATTTGCATCAAATGAACAAGCATTGATGATAATAGTATGTGCTGAACATATTATAATAATTATTCAATATTTATTAAAGTATTCAATTCCTGAAGTTCCAAAATGGATAAAAAAGGAAAGAGAAAATTTAATAGGATATTATAGTTTATTAAATAATGATAAAGAAAGAAAACATGATTTAGAGTTAAGTAAAGGAATGGAAATATTAAGAAATAGGATAGAAAAATTAAATAATGATATTAAAGATCAAAAGCAACAATTGAGGCAATATGAAAATAATATTACAGAATATAAAAAGATATTATTGCAAAAAGAAGGAAAAATTAAAGAATATTATGATGCTCTAAGTTTATTATATGATTCTGCTAGAAAAAGATTATTTAAAAATCAAGAAATGAGCTATCCAAGAATACGTACTTTAGTTATGAAAAATAAAAAAATAGAAGATATTATTTATGAAGATAAAGAAGAAACTATTAATGCTGAAACAAATTTAGACTTATTTTATAGTCTTAAAAAAGTTCAAAATTTTATTGATATTAAATTTGATTTTATTTTGCAAAAATTAGTAAATGAAATATGTCCTCCAAATTCATCAATATTCCTATTTAAAACTTTTAATAGTGTTATTTTTGATAGTAAAATGTATAGTGATTGGAAAAAAAATATTAGAAAAACTTATTGTTTTTATAAATTAAAAAATACTTTTGATTTTATTGAAAATTTAATTTTATCAAAAAAGTTAGAATTTTTTATAAATAATAATAATTCTCCGATGGTTATATGCTCTACATGCTTTAATAAAAAAGCAGAATTTAAATGTGAAGATTGTCAAGAATTTTTTTGCCCAAAATGTAAGTCTATTCATTTATCAAATATATTATGGGAAAATCACAATATTACCACTTTTATATTACCTATAAAAAAGAAATTAGATAATAAAATATTAGAAGTATCTTTTATTAAAGGAGAAAGTTTTTCTTTTCCAATATCAATGGCAAATAATTTAGGTTATAATAACTTAATGTCATTATTTGATGACCTTTTTATTAGATATTTTACCAATAATGGAATAAATAATGAAAATAAAATTAATTTTAAAGAAAATATTTTTCATAAAGTTGATTTTTTTATTAAATTAGATACTGTTCCAAGTAAAGTTATAGAAGAACAAATAGATTTCATAACTAATGAGGATTATTCTTCATTTAATTTAACTGAAATATTTTTTATTAATAGAATTTGTTTTAAAAATTTTAAATATTTTGGAGCAAAAACAACTATTGATAAAATATATTTACCCTTAAAAAGTTTACAAAAATCAACTTTTGAGAAAAAAATTATAATTTTACTTAATATATTAGACATATATGATAATAAGCTTATATTAAAAAATGAAGTTATAAAATTTTTTATATTTACCTATTATCAATGTTTTTCAGAAGAATTTTCAATTGAAAATATAATCAAATCAATTTTTGGAGATAATAACGATTATATTGAGTTTTCTCAAGCTTATTATAATATTATATATAATCCAAAATTAGTTAGTGTATTTAAATATCTTTTACAATGTAATGATGAAGAAAATAATGATAATAATTAAAATATACATTTAAAATTATAATAAAATTAAATAGAGTAAGCCAAGAAATATTACCCCATGAAATAGAAGCCTCCTCTCAAAATCTTTTTATCATCCTAAATATTTTTCAATGAAATAGATGACCCCAAAAATGTTTGAAAAGCTTCAAAAATTTTATTTAAAAACTCCCTAAAATAGTAATGAAATAGTAGTTAATCTAAAAATTTCATATTTTATAAAAATTTTTAATAGAATAAGAAGTCCTCTAAAAAAACTTTTTACTTCAGGAAGAAGGTAATATTCAGTTTTTTTTGTATTTGTCTTACTTTTTAATTGAAAAATCTTTCATAGGTTTTAAGTAAATAAGAAAAGGAATTTTATTATTAAATTCATCAAAATGAATTTTCAAATTTTTTTATAATGAAATAAGAAATATTTTAATGTTTAAGGAAGAAATATAACTTAATTTATAAAATTTAAACATTTACATATTTTTATAATTTCACATAATTTTTAAAAAAAATGCTCCCCTTAAATAAAATTTCTTATTTAATTATATTTTTTTATATATATTATATTTTTTTAAATAAAATTATTTTTTTCTATATCTTTTTACAATAAAAATTATCAGTTAATATTTAGAATTATTATTATAATAATAATCAAAATTAAATATAAAATGAAAATTTTAAAAAAAAATAAAAGGAAGTTTTTTTATAATTATAGAAATTGGATAATAAAAAAATTTGAAAATTTTTTAAAAATTATATAAAGATGAATATATATTACATTTCCCATTTTTATAAAAATTTAATATAAAATTTTAATATTATGATATAAATAATTATAATTTTATTCTTATTATTAATTATTTTTTCATTAAAGTTTTTTGGTTATAATTAAAAATAATGAAATTTAATAAATTTATAAAAAATTAATAAAATAAAATTATATTCAATTAATCTATATAAAAAAATTATAAATAATAAAAAAAAGTCAATATAACATCAACTACAAGAATGGAGAAAATTATTTAATTACTTTTAATTAATTTATCAAATATTTTAAGATAATATTTGAATTAAAAAAAATAAGGAAATATTTATAATTCAGCACAAGAAAAGAAACTTTTTTTTGAATAAATCTATCTCCAACTAGAACAGGGGATTTTATT
>JAJJLC010017695.1:0-10699 GCA_023806825.1 Ophryoscolex caudatus
AATATTTGTTTAAATAATATATTTATTACTATATATAAAAGATTTATATATTTATTTAGATATTTTTTCAGTTTAAAAAAGTTTTTATGATAAAAAAGAATTATTATAAGTTATAGGTTTATTATATAATTTCTTTTCTTTTTTATATATATTTTCTTATTTTTTTAGAGAAAAAATATAAAATTTATTTTTTATATAAATAACTAATGAAGGAGATTTATATATAATAAAAAAGGATAATAATATATATAATTTAATTTAATTTTATTATTAAATTAAGATTAAATAAAAAAAAAATTCTATTTTAACCATTTTTCTATTAATGATAAAAGGGGTATTAATCCTTTATTTTTTACTTAAAATAATCATTTATTTATTTGAATTGAAATAAATTATTTCCTATATATTATAATTCTTAAGATGAGGAATCATTTAATAAAAGTCTAAATATAATATATAATAAGATAAATAATTAAAAAATAAAAAATTTTAAAAATAAATTTATATTTAATTTAATTTTAATTTTATAAAATAAAATTTCATATTATTTATTATTATTAAACATTACTTACTCAAGTTCTAATATTTTTTTCATAAAATAAAAAATTAAAAAATTAAAAGATTTAAAGATAATTAAAATATAAATTATATATAATTTTTAAAAGAATAAAAGATTTAAGATTATTAATAAAAAATTTTATTAATTTTTATTAATAATTAATTAAAAATTATTTTTAAATATAAATATTAATAATAAATAATCTCTTAACTATAAATAAATCATTCTTTAATTAAATATTATTACTATTATTATTGTTTTCTATTAAGTAATTCTTTTAATTTAGATATTTCATTATTTCTTTCTTCTATAACTTTACTTTTACCATTATTTTCAATTATATACATTTCTAATTGTCTTTTTAATTTTTTATTCATATCATCTAATTCTGATTTATAATTATTATTTTTTGCTTCATTTTTTAATTTATCAACTTTTTTAGATGCTTCCGCAAGTTCATTTTTTAATTTATTTATTTCATTATTTTGTTTTTTAAAATTTATATCATAATTAGATATTTGTACTTCCATTTTTTGTTTTATTTTTTCAATTTTAGAAATTTCTTCTTTTAAACTATTTATTATATATATATTTTTATCTTCTTCTTTTTTATTATTATTTTTATTTATATATTTAATTAAAATATTTTTTATTTTTTTTATTCTTTGTTTCATTATATTTATTTTATTTTCATATTTTTTTTGTATATTAATAATATTATTATTAAAAATATCAAATAAATCATTTATAATTTTTTTATCATTATTATTTAATTTATTTTTATTAGATATATTATTAGTAATTATTTTTATTTCTTTATTAAGTGATATATTTTTATCTTTTAATTCTTTTATTTCTTTTTCATATTTTTCTTTTAATGTTTTTATTTCTTTTATATGTAATATATCATTTTTCATATTATTTTCATCTATTTTATTTTTTTCTTTTTTTAATTCATTATATTTTTTTTCTATTTCTTCATAATTTTTTAATTTTAATAATATTTCAGGATTAATATTTTTATAAATAAATTTATTTGAATATATTCTCATTACTTTTAAATTAACAAATCTTTTATTTTTTTTATTATCTTCTTTTTTTAATTTTTCTAATCTTTCTTTCTCTATTCTTTCTTTCTCTATTCTTTCTTTTTCTTGTTTCTCCTTTTCTAATCTTAATTTTTCTTGTCTTTCTTTTTCTAATCTTTCTTTTTCTTGTCTTTCTTTTTCTTTTATTTCTTCTTCTTTTAACTTTTTTACATTATCTAAACTTTTAATTAGCTCTTCTTCTTTTTCTTTATATTCTTTTTCTTTTATTTTCATTAAATTAATAGTTTCATTTAATTTATTTATATCTTTAATTAATTCATCATTTTCTTCTTTAATAAGTTTAAAACTTAAAGAAGATTGTTTTTTAAGTCTTTCTATTTCCATTTTTAATTCATTTATTTTTAACTCATTATCTCTATCTTTTTTTTTTAAAGTTTCTAATTCATTTTTAATATCATTTATATTCTTATTTTCATTTTTAATTAAATTATTTTGTTCTTTTAATTTTTCTATTTCTTTATTTAATTTATTTATTTCATTTATATTTTTTTCTTTTTCTTCTTCTAATATTTTTTCTCTTTTTTTTATTTCTTTTTCTATTTCATTATTTTTATTCTTTATTAATTCTTTTATATTTAATTCTAAATTCTCATTTTTTAATTTCATATCTTCATATTTTTTACTAATCATATTTATTTGAGAAATATAACTATTTTCTTTTTTTTCATATTCTTTTTTATAATTATCTAATTCTTCTTTTAATTTTTTAACATTATCATTATCATCTATTTGTACTTTAACTTTCTTTTTTAGAGTACATCTAGCAAAAAAATGTGAAAAATGTGTTATACGAAATAATGAAAAAGGTGCAAAAGAAGTTGAAGTTGAATTAGCAATAGTTCTATATGAACTAATTGTACGACTTTTTTTTTTTTGGCTTTGGCGAAGGTTTGCAGATAGTTGTATACCATATTGTTTTTGTTTATCTAATTCTGATTTTATCTTAGTATATTTATCCATTATTAATGTTAATGAATTTTTAAGCTCTTCTATTACTTTACCTCTTTCTAATAATTCCATTGATTGTTGATTTAATTTCTCTTCTATTGATTTATATATTTTGCTATATTAATATTATAATATTATATATTATATTTATATTAAGTTACTCATTATTGATAAGATTTTTTTCATCTAATTTTATTTTTGAATAAGTAGATGAAAAAGATGGTTTTGTAGATAGTAAATTACTTGAAAAATAATTTATATTAGGTAACATTTTTTTGAAACTAATTTATTATATTAATTTTTTTTCTAAATTTTCATATTTAATAATAATATACTTATTTTATATTTAAATTTTATATTTTAATTCAAAATATATATTTATTGAATTTATTTTTTAAATAAATATATTAATTTATTTTTAAAAAAAATATATTAGAGATATATATAGAATTAACAAATCTTCATATTAAAAAAGGGCTAATTTTTATATATAAATTATATAAGGGGTAAATAATATATATTTTAAAAATAAAATTATTTTTTTATAATAAAGGGGTAAAATAACCCATAAAATATATATAATATAACCAATATTTAACCCAAAAATAATTAAATATTTAAAATATAATTAAATGGAAGAAGAAATCCAAGTGATAATAGATAATATATGGGAAACAAATACCGATAGTGAAGAACTTCTACTTCAAAAACTATACAAATTAAGCTTTTCTCCTTTATTAAATAAAGATCAAAAAAGTAAGAAATTATTTATAATTAAATATTTTATTTTTAGTCTTTTTATGTTCCCGCCTAATCAATAGCAATGAAAATTTATTTAAATATATAAATAGTAAATGTGGTATAACTGATAGAAAATCAACAGCTTTTAGAGGAAAAATAATAGAATTTTTAAAGGATTTTATCACAGAATATGATGTATATTGTATTGATTACCTTGATTATATATATAAAATGTCTATAGGTATATATAGTTCTGAACAAAGTCAAATAGTTAGAGAAAAAATATTAAAACTAACTGCAAAAATATTAGAAAAATTTCCAATTGAAATAATTGAGAATATATATAAACCTAAACAATATTTAGAAAATCTTTTAAATGATATTAGATTGAGTAAATTAACTTCTACAATAAAAGGTGCTATATGGTCTATAATTGGTATTCTTATAGGAAAATTTTCTATATTATTAAATAATTATAAATTAGAAGTACATGATGTTATATTTGCAGATTTTAAAAAAATAGTTTCTCAAAAAAAGCCAGAAATAAAAGCATTACAAGGTATTTTAAAAGGATATACATATTTATTAGATGATCCTCATCTTAAAGCAAATGATATTGAAGAATTATATCATTATATTAAATCACTTATACATCCTTTAGAAGATGCCAATACTATTAAAATAAATAAATTAGCATTAAAAATAATATCAGAACATGGTAAAGTTTTTACACAACAATTACAAAGAGAAAGTATTGAATTATTTGATTTAGTATTTGAATTATGTAATCATAAAAATTATGAATTAAAAATGTGTGCAAATGAAGCTATAGAAAAAATATGTATGCATATAAGTGATTGTTTATTAGAAAAGAATACATTACATAAAGATGTATTTAAATATTTATTAAGAAAAATAGAAGAAGTTTTAGAAAAAAGATCACAATATATAATGATAAATACGGCAATATCATTAATAGGTATTTTTTCAGATGCTATAGTTAGATTTATGGGAAAAAATATTTTATTAAAATATTTAGAAGAATTAATAGTTATTTGTGATAAAGATATATTATATTCAATTGGAAAAGATTCATATAGAAATGCAAAACAAATGAATTATGATTCAAATAGTAGTGCATATAGTGATCCTTCAAGTAAATATAAACCAAGTAAAAATATAAAAAATATATTATATGTTCAAAGACAATATTTTAGTATTTTAGATGCATATGCTAATATAATATCTAATTTAGATGAAATATCAGAATTAGCTATTAAACATTTTTATAATATATTAATAGTAGGTTTTTCAGTACATTCTAAATTTTATTATAAATATAAAACAAGATTATGTTCTAGTATAGCTAATATAATAGTTAATATGGTTAAACATAAAAATTTTTTTTGGTCTTTTATTAGAAAAGTAATAAAAAATGGATTTGTTGAAAGTATAAAAATGACAACAGATATGGTATTTAAAGAAAATGTAGAAAAAGAAAGAATGAATAATTCTATAGAATTTTGGATTATGTTATTAACAAGAGATCAAATTTTTACTGAATTTACTATTAATAAATTTTTTGATCAATTAATGAATGAAATATTTAGTCTTATAGATACATTAAATGTAACATATACAGAAAAAACAACAGATGGAAATAATATATTTTATGAAGCTAATGATTTTGATGATTTAGAAATATTTTTAAATACAAGTCATTTTTTGGCAGGATTTATTGATAAATTAAAAACTAATAATAGATTAATTAAACATTTTTCAAATTGGATTATTGTTGCATTAAAAAAATATATGTCTATAGCTAATGATAATATGAGAATATCTGTATGTTATGTAGTACTTACATCGGTAATGAAATTTTGTGATGAAATTAATTTATTTGATGATAAAAAAAATAAAGTATTTTTAAATAGTAATATTAATAGTAATCCTAATTTAAATGATGAAAATAATTCAAATAATAATAATGCTTTACAAATAATAACAATTGATGATATAAAAGAATTTAAATCTGAATTTTATACATTTAATATGAATTTAGTAAAAAGATTAGAAGTATTTCAAGATGATTTATTACTTAATGCAATAGAATTATTATTAAGTATACCAACATCTTTAATTAATTATATATATGTTCAAAATAATATTATAAATATATCTATATTAAAAAATTTATATAAAAAAGTATTTGAAATAGGTTTTACAGATATAAGATATTCAGAATTAGCAATTAATTCATTAAGAAAATTAATAAATGATAATAAAGAGAATCAAAATGAAGAAATATTAAATGATATATTACCATTATTTGGAGAATATTTATTAGAATATGAAAAAATAAAAAAAGGATTTCAATATAGTAAAGAAGAGAATAAAAATGAAAAAATAGAAAGATATAATAAAGTACAAGATATGATGTTAGATATTATAGGTTCAATAGGTGGTAAAGGACATAAAATAATAAAAGAAGATGATTCAAATTATAATTATGAAAATAATGATAAAGAAAATGCTGTTGTAAATATTTTAAATAAAAAAAAAATTATATATCAATTACCTTTGTTTAATAAAAAATATAATGTATATTTTGATTTATTATTAAGTAAAATATGTGATATGACATTTAATTCTATGACTAAAGATAAAAAATTTATAAGTGCAGAATTATTACATTCATTAATTATATATATAATAGGTAAAGGAGATGCTGAAATGGATCATAGTTTAATATATTTATTAAGAAAAATATTATATTTATCTTGTGATTTAGAAAAAGGTATATCTAAAATATTTGAAACATTACTTTTTCAATTAATTCATTGGATAAGTAAAGATGCTAAAAGTAATAAAAATATTTTACAAATGTTAGATATTATAATTGAATGTACTTCTAATCATAAAAATTTAAAATTAAGAGAAATATCATCTGAATGCTTATCGGAATATATAAAATGGTTTATAAAACAAAATATTGATATAAAAAGTGTAAAAGAGAAATTACATACATTAAAATATTTAATAAGAAAAATAGAAAGTAATTCATTACATCCTGATTCTTTTAAAAGATTTGGAGCTATATTATGTTTTGAAAAAATATTAACACATATTATTAATAATGCAATTTTAACTGATAAATTTTTATTAGAAATATTTTATTATATTATATCTACAATTAAAATATGTCATACTAATATTGATTTAAATGAATTTATATTTAAACATGGTGTAAATAGTGTAAATATAGTTATTAAAGGTATAGTAAAAAATTTTGATATTTTAGCAAAAAATAATTATAAAAGATCTCATTTTACTAGTATTAAAGAAGTTTTTAATCATTTATATAGTATTATAATGTCAAATGATATTGAAGCTAATTATATTGTACAACAAAGTTATTTATCTATATTTAGATTAATTTCTAGAAATGAAAAAAAAGAAGAAAATTTAGAAAAATATTGGACTAAAGAGAATAATTGGCCTAATGTAAAAATGGAATATTTAAATAATGATAATAATAATATATATTATTTTTATCAAGAAATAGCTGAATATCAATTTATTAGTTTTTTAATAGATAAAAAAATATTATCATTAAAAGATATAAAATTTAAATATATGAATTTTTCTTTAGATAAATTATTTAATAGAATATTATTTTTATTAAAAAAAATAAAAAAATATAAAAATAAAAAAGAAAAAGAAAATGATGTAAGATTATTAAAAACAAGTTTTATATATTTAATTAATATATTAAAATCAGATATGCAATTAAGTACTCCACATATATTAGATTTAATAAATATACAAACACAAAAAAAAGAAGATAATATTTTATATATATTATTTGATATAGTACAATCATTAAAAGAAACTGATAAAACATTATTTATATTAAAAAAATATGAAAATGAAATAAAAACATTTATGGCGGGTATTAGAAGTTTTACAGAAATGTTTTTAAATGTTAATTCTAAATTTTTTTTTGAAAATATTGAAAAATATTTATTAGAAAAATGTTATTTATTTTTTCCTTTTGATAAATTAAAAGATAGTGCTTTAACTGAAAAAGAAAAATTAGAAATGATGGATATAGATGAAATATTAAATATACATAAAGATAATAATAATAATGATAATGATAATGATAGTGATGGAGAAGATGGAAATGATAAAGAAGATAAAATTAAAGTTAGTAATGAAGTACAAATTAAAAAAATAATAAATAATAAATATATTATAGATTATTTCTTTTGGTTAATTACACATAAATTAATTTGTAATAATTTTTCATCTGAATTTACTGATATAATTTTTAATAATTGTGTATTTTTAATAAAATATTCTTCTCCAAATACTTTATTATTAATGAGAAATTATTTAAATTTTTTATTTTTAAATTCTTTTGATAAATTATCTGAATTATTATTAAAAGATCAACAATATTTTGATATAATAGCGGATATATTTTTAGAAAATATTACACATGATACAAAATATAAATTTATTTTACAAAAAAATGAAAATTGTGTAAAAAATTTTGTAACAAATAATTGTAAATCATCTAATTATATAAATATTATATTTATATTATATGAAAGATGTTCATCAGATGGAAAAAAAAATTTAATTAAATTAATGTCTGAAATATTTTTATCTAATATAACTTTATTTACTAATCAAGATGCTATTGTTAATCAATTAAAAATAGCAACTATGATATTTATAAATTTATCTGTAAAAAATTTAGATGCCGACCAATTAAAATTAGATAAAAATATATATGATTTAGGTTTAGATATAATAGATATGTATATAAATGAAAAACAAATTAATATAATAAAAGAAGTATTAAATTTATTAGGTATAATAGTAAAAATATCTTCATTTAGTACTTTTGAAAATATATCATTTGGAAATAATACTAATTCTAATAATAATAATGAAAATAATGAATTATTTAATAAAATAAAAAATAAATATACTATTATACAATCAAGATATTTCCCTATAAATACAAAATGTTTAGTTCAAAATAGTAAAGAATGGAATGAATTTCAATTAATTTTTGATTGTCTTTTAAGTACTTTTAGAACAGTTAAATCTTTTTCATTTTTAGAAATATTATTTCCTATATTACGTGAGGATAAAACAGAATATAGTAAAAAAGTTAAATTATCTGTAAATGAATATATTAAAACTATATTAACTTATTCAGATAAAGGAGAAAAAGAGATACAAAAATCAATAGATATATTTTTAAATCAAAATATGGATAGAAAACCAAGAGATAATATAAGAATATCTCTTATGAAAATAATAACTTTTAAATATATTAAAAAAGTAAGTTTTGAAAAAAATGGAATTAATATTTTATGTGATTTATTTATTAAAAATTATGAAAAAATGAAAAATTTAATTATAGAAAATAAAAAAATATTAGGTAATTCACCTGCGCAAAATAGTTATGAAGAAAAATTTGTAGCAATACTTGAAATAACAATTATATATAAATTTATTAATTTAATATTTGATTATATAAATGTAGATGTATTTAAAAATAATATTCATAGAAAAATATGTGGTCCAAATAGTAAAGGAAATGAAATAACAAAAGAATTAATAGGACAATTACATGATTCAAAAAGAAGAGAAATAAATGGACATAGAGAAATATCAGAAAAAGTTCAATTTTCAGAATATAATTCAGATAATAAAACTGAATATATACATGTAGTATTTAATAATTATTATTGTTCAGCATATAATTGTCTTTGTTCTTTAATTAAATTAACTCAAACTAAAGTAGAAGTATATAATAATTTCTTATTTAGCACATTTAGAGATAAAGGTGATAAATTATTTGATTTATTAATATCACCAGAATTTAAATATGAATTCCCAGTAGAAACAAATTTTTATATTAAACAAATAAATAATTCTGAAAATCAAAATAATAATGATAATAATACAGAGAATAATAATGAAGTAAATAATAATAATTCAGTTGTTAATAATAAGGAAAAAAATAAATTATTAATTGATTCATTAGTATCTGATTCATTTTTCCATGATGCTTATGGCGCAACTATTAAAAAATCATTAGCTTTTACTCAAAATAATTTTGATATGAGTTTTTTAGCACAAATTAAAAATGGTATAAATTTAAATTTTTCAAATAATACAAGTGAAAAAATAAGTAATTTAATAAATAATAATGTAATAAAAATAGAAGAAGATTATGTTAATAAACATCCTATAATGAATTCTATGATAATAATATTAAGTCATATGAATAATTTATTCTTTAATAATTCTAATAGTACTAATCTTAATTCAAGTAATTCTAATAGTTTATTAGTAACAAAAATGCCTACACATTTACAGTTATTACTTAATGAAATGAATAGAGATAATTTATCTTTAAATCAAAAAATATTTTTTATAAAAGTAATATTAAATAAAATAGACATATTTGAACCTTATATGGATAATTTTATACCTTTTTTAATTAATTTTGTAATAGTAGAAAAAAGTAATTGTGGAAAAGGATTTAATTATTTTTTTAGAGATATAGCAACAACAATATTAGCTTGTAAAGATTTAAAATTAGATGTAAATAAAGGTAATATAGATATGATGTCTAATTATATAAATACATTAATAAAAATATCTGGAGATAACAAGAATATTATATTTAGAACTAATTTAAAAATAATAAATGATTTAATGAATAAATTTAATTACTTAATATATTTAGATCATGGAACAATTCAATCAATGCTTAAATATGATAGTAATAAACCTGGAGCACATATATGGCAAGTAAGTGCTATACAAATATTAGCAAGTGCAAGTGAATATGATATACCAATAGGTGATGATTTATTATATAATAATAATCCTGAAAATAAAAATAAAAAATTTATAATAAGTTTTGAAGCAAATAAAGAAATAATAGTTTATTTAATAAAATTATGTAATAATAGTAAAACTCCAGTACAAAATGCAGCTATTGAATTAATATCTAAAATATTAAATTATTATGCATTAAATGATACTCCTTCAGAAATTGAAAATGATGATATTTCATCCTCAACTGAACAAAATAATGCTCAAAATAAAACAGAAAATAAATTAAGTAAAAATAAATATTATACTGCAATGTATAGAAAATTATCTGAAATGAGTATATCTAATACAGATAAAATAGCTGTAAATACAATATTTAGAGCAGGAATACAATATCCTATGTTTATTGCAAATAAAGAGATATTCACTTGGTCTTTAAATTTATTAAGAAAAGTAACTAATAAGCAAAGAA
>JAJJLC010017696.1:0-10681 GCA_023806825.1 Ophryoscolex caudatus
ATCATTCAATTAAAATTAAAATTAATTTTAAATAATTATCTTTATAACATACTTATTTAAAAAGGATGAAAGATAATTTTATTAAAATAAGAAAATTTTCCTTTATTTAAAAGAATGGAAAAGGAATATTATTTTTAATTATTCTATAATTATAATATATTAAAAAAATATATAATAAAAAATAATAAAAATATTTTATATAAATGTCAACAGAGGAAAAGAAAGAAGAAAACAACAATCAGAATAATCCAGAAGAAGGTGCAGAAGTCGTTGCTCAACCTGAAAAAGAAGAAGAAAAATTAATTATCATGAAAAAAGGTGATTACAATGTTCATATTTTAATAGAAGAAGTAAAAAATTTAATTGAAATAGAAGAGGGTGAACTCCCAGTTCCTAGAGTAAAAATGACAGTATTTGGAAAATCTCAACGTACTTCAAAAATGAAAAAACCTTGTGATAGCTTTGTTTTCAATGAACATTTTTACTTTGATAAAACTAATTTAACTGCAGAAATGTTAGATAGTGAAAAAATTACAATAGAAGTGTATGATAATAAACATACTCATAAGCCAGATTATTTTGGTATATATGAAATTGATTTTGGTTATGTATATAATAAAGATGATCATGCATTACATAATATATGGATAGGTCTTGCAAATCCAGAATCAGATAATATAAGTAAAATAAGAGGATATTTAAAATTATCAGTATCTGTTTTACAAGAAAGTGATCCAAGAGTAGAATTAGAATCTGCTGACAATGAATTAAGTAATTGTATAATACCAGCTCAAATTCAAATGAAATATAAGCAAATATCATTTTATTTTTTCAAAGGTGAAGAATTTCCAGATATGGATGCAACTTTTTCAACAAAAAAAGTAGGAAGAAGATGTGATGGATTCATTGAGGTTAAATATATGGGAATTGTTCGTAAGACAAAAGTCTCAGAGATGACGAATGAAAAAGTAGTTTGGAATCAAATTGTAGATATTCCAGCAACAAAACCTGCAGTTTCACAAAAAATTTGTATGGTAGTAAAAGATCAAGATGAAGTTGGTTCAGATGATATAGTAGGTTCAATTGAAGTTAAAATTGATGATATATATGCTGGTCATTATAATGAATTACAATGTTTAAATATATACGGAAGTCCTATAAATAAAAAGGGAGGAATTTATGATCAAATGAATTATAATGCAGAAATAGGTTCAAGATGGAATGGAAGAATTTTAATGAAATGTGCAGTTAATGATGTGGATTCTCCTATAGCAAGAGTTACTGATGTTCCTCCAGAGATTGTTAATGAAGCAAATTCTAGTTCTAGAAAATTTACTTGGAAAATATGGGTAAGAATAATTTCAGCTATGTATTTACCTAATGATTCTGGAGAATATGCTATAAGAGTAAGTATACAAGAAAAAACTCAAATGACCCAAAAAAGAACAGCTGTTAATGGTACTGTTGATTTTGATGAAAGTTTTAGTTTATTATTAAATACTTTTAGTAATGATAAATTTGAATTACCAGATCTTTTTATATATTTAGTAGATACAAAAAATAAAATAGAAAAACAAAATGTTTGTTTTCAAAGAGTTAAAGCTGATGTATTCTATTTAAATAAAGATATTATTGCTTTAAAATTATTACCTGATCCATGTATTGGAAAATGTAAAAGTATGATGAATAGTGGATTATTAAAATGTAAAATTTTAGTATATAATCAAGCTGAAGATAAAAATATTCCATCTGAAAAAGAATTTAATTCTGGTGGAATAATTGCTGCTTTACAAACATTAACTTCAAAACCTTCAAAAGTTATAGAAGTTGAAGATGATGATTTAGAAAATTTAATGAATGAAGATAATAATAAAGTAGAACAACCTCCAGTATTTCAAATGGATCAAAAAGCTAAATATTATACTGTTGTAGCAATAGTTTATATGAGTAAAGGTTTAGTAGCAGCTGAAAGTGATGGAACAAGTGATCCTTTTGTAACCCTTACTTATGGAAAAGATAAATTACAAACTTCTGTTAAAAATAATACTATGAATGGTATATGGAATGAACAGTTGATATTTAGTGATATTTATATGGATTTTAATGATTATTCAACATGGCCAATATTTTTATTAAGTGTATTTGATTATAATAAAATTAAATCAAATGTACCTTTGGGATATAATTATGTTTGGTTATCTAATGCAGCTTATTCTATTAATGATACTGCCTTAAGAGAACCAAAATGGCATAATTTATTTTTACCTAAATCTAATAAACAACAAGGACAAATATTATTATCATTTTATATATTTGATAAAGATGTTGCCAGACAATCAATTCCAAATATAAAATATATTCCAGAAGTAAGTTTATATAATTGTGAAATAAGTATTTTAGGACTTCGTCAATTAAAACCTTTGGGAATGATTGAAGTAAAAAAACCTTTTATAAAATTTGATCTTAATTCATTAAATGTTACAGGAAAACCAGATGATGCTCATGCTAATATTCAAACTGTACCAGTTAGTGGTGGAGCTAATCCTACTATTAATACAGTTATAAAATTTGATACAAAATTACCAAAAGATCCAGTTTTTATGCCAGAACTTCAATGTGAAGTATATGATCATATGTTAGCAGGATTACATAATTCTTTATTAGGTGTTTTTTCATTAGATTTAAAAAGATTAATTAAAAAAACTCATAGACAAATTGAAGAAGATATGAGTAATACAAAAAAAATTATTGGAACAAATACTTTTGCTAATTTTATTAGAAATTCATTAGATGCTTCTGGTTTAATATTAAATCCAGATAAAACTCAAAGTTTAATTCCTGAAGAAGAAGATGATAATATTATATCTACAAGTTCAAAAAATGAATTTGATATAAAAAAATCTAGTGATCCTTTGACTTCAATGTATATGGAAACTCAAAAAGAAAAAGAAAAAGAAAAAGATGAACAAAAGAAGAATTTATTACAAATAACAAGTACTATTAATAATAAAGATAATGATGATATACAATCAGATAATTCAGAAGAAGAAGATTTTCTTGAAGCTGATGAAAATAAAATTGATGTTAAAGGTGAACAAGTTAATGTTCAAGATATGAATATGAATAAAGTTGAAATTGCTATACCTATGGAAGGAAGAAGATTATCAATGAAAAATACATTAAAATTAGATGGAAACTTTTTAAAAAATAATATAAATTCTTCAGAATATTTTGTTTTATATCCAAATTTAAAATATTATAAAATACCAGGATATGGAATGAAGCCAACATCAAATTTAGAAGGTGGAGAAGAAGACGAAAAAGTTCAAAAAGAATTTTTAATGGAGGATACTTCAAAAGCTCCAGATAAAAAATTATATTTTGAAATAGGTTATTTATTAAAGGCACAACAAGATATAAAACCAGAAGAAACAACTAAACATTATAGAAGAATATATGGATGTCCTTTAGAAAATGTTGATGTACCTGAATTTAAAATTAAATCACCATTTAATGTTGGAAAAATAAGAAGAGGACAATATATAGATAAAGTACAAGAAACTTCATTATTTGATGCTATGAAAGATATAAAAGCAAAAATAATACATAGATATGGAGAAGAAAATATTGAAAATGAAGATCAAAGATCTTCAGTTGGAAGTCAATTAAGTCAAGTAGGATTTATGGGTAATCAAAATAAAGATGAAAAAGCTTATGGTAAATTTAAAGGATTAATTCGTATAGCAGATAAAGAAAAAATGACAAAGTATGAAGAAGAAATTAAAAAGAGTAAAGTTAGTGGAGATATAGGTAAAATGAAAAATTTAAATAAATATGAATTATTACGTAAAAGATTGATAAATAAAACAAGTGTAATAATCCGTGTATATGTATTAGAATTAAATAATTTAGCTAAAAAAGATTTATTAAGTGAAAGTGATCCATATATAAAAATACTTTTAAATGATAAAGAAATAATAAATGAAAGAAAGAATCATCAAGATGATCAAAAAGATTGTAAATGGTATAAATATTATGATATAGCAGGAGAAATTCCAGGAAGTTCTACCTTAAAAATTGAAGTATGGGATTGGGATGAAATTTTAACTGATGATTTAATAGGATATACTGTTATAGATTTAGAAGATAGATATTATAATGATGATTGGCAAAATATGAAAAATAAACCAGTTGAAATTCGTCCACTTATTCATCCTGATATAAATGGAGCACAAGGACAAGTATATTTATGGCTTGAAATGTTTGAATCTGCTGAAAAATCTAAATATCCTCCTTGGAAAATAGATCCTCAACCTTTATGTGAATTACAAGTAAGATTAATTATATGGGAAACTGAAGATATGGAAATGATGGATGTTGAAGGTACTTCAGATATATATGTTATAGGATATATAGATCAAAAAGAAATGCAAAAAACTGATATTCATTTTAGATGTCAAACTGGTGCTGCATCTTTTAATTGGAGAATGCTTTTACCATTAAGATTACCAGTACAAAAACCTGTTATTACTTTACAAGTATATGATAAAGATATTTTCTCAAGTGATGATTATATGTGTGGAACAACTATTGATTTAAAAAATATAATAAATATTCCAAAATTATTAGAAATGCCTATAGGATTAAATAGAGATTATTATAATGGATTAACTATTGAAGAAAAAAAACCATTAGGAGAAATTCAATTTTTATCTTATGAAGATGATGAAGAAGGAACTAAATTTTGGGTACAATGTTATAAAGGAAAAAAAGAAGCAGCAGGACAAGGTGAAAAAAGTGGTAGAGTTATGTGTTCTTTGGAAATTTTACCAAAGAAAAATGCAGAATTAGATGTAGTCGGAAAAGGAAGAGATAATCCAAATGTAAATCCATTTTTACCTCCACCTGTAGGTAGAATGGAATTTACTTTAAATCCATTTAAAATGATGAATCAATGTGTTGGACCTAAATTTAGAAGAAAATGTTATTGTTATTGTTTATGTGCTTTGTTAGTTGCTTATCTTATATTTGCTTTGCCTACAATCTTCTCAGGAATTTTGTTCTAAAATTAATTTTTATTAATATTGAATATGAGTTAAAGGTAGTTTATTATTAATATAAAATATTATTATTTGAGATTAAAAAATAATTTATTAAATTAATAAAATTAAATTAATAGTTTTTTTTGAATATTATTTATAATAATTTTAATTTTTTATTTGGTAAATTAATTAATAATTAAAAGAATATTTAAATTTTAAGTTTTAAATATATTTATAATTCATTTAAAATATAAATATTTATAATTAATTTAAAATATAAATATTTATAATTAATTTAAAATATAAATATTTATAATTAATTTAAAATATAAATATTTATATATTTTATGTATTTAATTATTTTTATTCTTTTAAAATTAATAATTAATATTTAATAAATAAGTTAACTTTATTATCATAATTTTTAATAATCATCACCTCTGGAAAGTACTTCTTTAATAGAAGGTCTAAGTATAAAAGTATGTTCAAATTGAGAAACATAACTTCCTTCAACATCAGATAAAGGAGGATAAGGAGTAACTATTTGATGATCAATAAGATGTCTAAGGGCTAAAGAATGATTTTTAAATCCTCCTTCATCAAGCCATCTTCTGCACCAAGCTAAAGTAGAATAATTTTTATTAATATGATTGAAAAGTGCTTTAGCTTTATCATTTCTCAATTTATCACCAGAAGCAAATTCTTCCATCATATAATGTGAGCATTCTCCATTATCAAAAACAGAACCTTTTCCAGTAGAAGCAAAAGTTTCAATTGCATACATTTCTCCCTCTTCCATTTTAGTATTATCCTCCCTTTTTACAATAGGTACACTTTTTCCAGCATGTACTTTATATTGTCCAACTGTATGACCACATAAATTTTTAACGGCTTTTATTTTATGAGTTTTTCCCTTAATTTCTACTTCATAACTTTCTATAGCTTCCTGAATTCCTGCACCAATTTCTCCAAGTCTTGCATCTATTCCAGCTAATTTAATTCCTGTATCTGTTCCATCTCTTGATGCCATCAATAAATTATCATATATAGGATTAAAAGCTATTGTAAAAGCACTATCAATTACAAAACCATTAACATGTGTTCCAAAATCTAGTTTACAAACATCATCTGCTTGTAAAACAGTCTCATCTCCATTATTTGGTGTATAATGAGCTGCTACATCATTTAAAGAACATCCAGTAGGGAAAGATTGGCCTATATCCAAGCCATGAGCATTTGTAATAAATTTTAACATTTTTTCCAATTCAATACATATATCTATCATTTTCATTCCAGGTTTTATAAACCTTTGGGCATATTTTCTTATTTGTCTATGACATTCTGCTCCTTTTCTTAAAGATAAAACATCATATTCTTGAAGTTTATCTAATTCTTGTTTTTCTTTATCATTTGTACGCCATACATTTTCAGGTCCATATTCACACAAAACACCTACTGGCCAATCTCTATTTGGGAATAATTCATCAATATCTTTAGTAGGGTAATTAGTTTGAGACCATTCTCCTTCTTTCCAACTACCTAATATTCTAAATCTTGAATTATCTTGAGCACGAGAATTATTAACTTCTTTTTCATCCCATTTGAAGAATTCACGATATGGATTTTCTCTAGGTCCATCTGGTAATTTTTGTTCTTGATTTTTCTTTTTCTTTTTTCTATGCTTCTTCTTTTTCTTTTTCTTTATTTCTCCACCTTCTTCATTTTTTTTTGTTTCATCATCTTCCTCTCCTTCTGATTCTTCTTTCTTTTCTTCTTTCTTTTCTTCTTTCTTTTCTTCCATTATAAAATAAAAAAAGACTATTTTTAGTTTTTTATTTTTTATTATGATTTTATAAGATTCTACATTATAAATATTGATGATAATATTAAGTTTATAAATAAGGTATATAGCAAGTTTTCATCAAATAATTAAATATAATAGATACCCTAAATTTTTTTAAGGAATTTAGTGATAAATTAAATAAATGAAACTAAAACTTCTATTTTTTTATTATACTTAATTAATTATCTTTAGTCAAACTTTTATTTATCTAATTATTTTTTATGAAAATATTAGTAATCTAATCAATAATTTAGATTTACATATTTTTTAATTTATTTTTCTTTCATATTATATTTTTATTTATTTTTTATATTATTTTAATATCTTTTTTAAATTTTTAATATTTATAAATAAATAAAAGGAAAAATCAAAAGTTTTTACAGATTTCATAAAATATTATAATATTTCTGTTTCCCTTCTTTATTTTATAACGTTTAAATTTAAATGATCATATTTCATTAATCTAGCAATCTTCCTCCTTAATTAATATTATATTTTTTAAAATTATTTTTTTAATATAGATTTCAGATATATAATTTATTTAAATTTTTGATAAACAATGATTAGAAATATTAATAAATATAATAAATGTTAAAAAATAACTCATAATATGGCCTCTCTAAATAATTTTACTATTTAATGAGTTATTAATAAATTACCCCAACAAAATTTTTATATTTTAAATTTACTTTTAATTTACCTAATTTAAAATATATTATTAAACCCAAAGCAAGAGTGTAAAAATTGATTTATATTATATAGGATTTAAGAATAAAAGAAAAATTCTAAAACAAAGATTATTTTTCCAAATTTTCTTTCTTTTTCATTTTATTTCTAAATTGAAATAATTAGCATATATGATTATACTATTTAACTATGATTAATATATTATTTTTAATAAAAAACAAATGTTAGAATTAAAATTTCAAATAATTATTTTTATATATAATTAAATTTTTAAACAAATTCATTCCCTTCTTTAATCCAATACTCCTTTGGTACAATTATTAATTGAAATAAAGGATAATTTATTCCTATATAATTATTCATTATTCCTAAAATAAAATCATTTTTAATAATAAAATCATTATCTTTGTTATTATCATTATTAATATCGAATTTAATTTGCCTATAGAAAGATTTTTTTTTTTTAAAATTAATTTTCATATATTCATCAATTGTCCCTATTTTTAAAGGTATTTGATTTTCATCTAGATTCTGATATATTTCAATATTATTAATATTTTTGGAAACTTTTATAGATTCTAAATGGGTTTCTATGCTAAAAGAGGGAATATACATATTAGTGGTTTTAACAATATTATTACTCTTGTCTTCATCATCATTCTTTTTTTCTTTCAATATTTTATTAAAATAATTAATCATTAATTCTTGTATATTTAAATTATTATCAAATAAAATACTTTTAATTTTTTCATTTACCTCAAATATTAGAATATTATTTATTTTATTTAAACAAGGAATATTATATAAAGTGATATCATTTTCTTTATCTTTTATAATATTTATTTCATTTGATGATATCCTATTATAACAATAATTATCTATCTTAGTATACAATATATTTTCGAAATAAATATTTAAATCTATTTTACTTAATCCAAAAGAAGAAATGTTTTTATATTCTTCATTTTTATTATAATAATCTAAAAATAAAGAATCTTCAATCATATCTAATATATTATTATTAGAATTTTCATTTAATTTTAATTTGAGTTCATCCATATTTTTAATTTCAGGGAAAAAAAGAATTAAAATAGGATTTTCTTTAGAAATTAAATTAGAAGGATCAAACTTATATTTTTTATCTTTAAAATCTACTAATAATAACTCTTTTTGTCCATTTAATATGGCATATATAGGAAAATTATTCATATATTTATAATTATTTAAATAATATATATTATTATTTATATTATTCTCTTTTTTAGTAAAAGATAATAATGAAATAATTTCTGAATCTATAAAGGCATTACTCATATAACTTTCATTATTATTCATAAGATAATTACTTTCTTTATTTTTATTTTTATAATATAATTGTTGATTCCTTGATTGATCTTTTACATTTTCTATACAAACAAACTCAAATCCCATTATTTTTGTAAAAATATTTTGAACTTTTTCATCCAATTTAAAATCAATTTTTTCATTTTCTAAAATATTTTTATTATAATTTAATGTTATATATAATTCATCAAAATTAATATAATATTTTATAAAATTAATCATAGTCATAAACTGCTCAATTAAATCATTATCATTATTTTTATTATTATTATCTTCAATAGTACAACAGATAAAATTTTCTTTTTTGCTATTATTTTGATAATAAAAAGAACATATCCCACTTATTTCTGATTCTTTTTCATATGAAGTACATATAATTATTTGTGGATATTGACCTATTAAATAGGTTTCTTTATTATATAATTTATTTTCAATATCAAACGCTATTCTTATTTTTTCGTCTATTTTTTGTAAAGGCATTGAAGACTTCAATTTATTAATTAATGATATTATATCTCCATTATAACATTGTGCTTTATATTTATTATTTTCAGAAATTTCATATTCTTTAATATTCATTATTTCATTTATCATCTTTTCACTAAGCTTTTTTGAATATAATCTATTTTTTTCTTTTTCTATTATTTTTTTAAATTCTTCATTTGCAAGCTGTGATAGTATGTCATCATTTTTTTCAGAATTATCATAATTCATTTTAATACTCTCATTTTCCTTTATTATTTTGTTATTATTTGTATATAATATTTTTTTTTCTTTTATATCTTTTTTTTCAGTATTGTTTTTTTTAATATCATTTTCTATTGTTTTATTAGAAATATTTTCTTCTTCATTATTGTTTATTTCATTATTATTTAAATTATTATCTTCATTTATATTTATATTATTATCATTATTATTATCAAAATAATTTTTGATTTCATCATAGTTCTCATTATTATTGCTATTATTATCATTATTATCTAAATTAATTTTATCATCTTCATTATTTGTATTTTTAATATTTTGAATATTATTTTCTTCTTTTATTGATTCTGTTTTATTTTTTTGTATTTCTTCATTTATTTCAATACTTTCATTATTTTTATAATTATCATTTTCTTTATTATTATAATTATCATTTTTTTTTGTATTTTCTTTTTTTTCAATTATTTCTATATCTATTTCTTTATTTATCATTATTTGATTTTTCAATTTTTCTTGCATTTCTTTATATAATTTTTCTGCTTCTTTATTTTTTTCTTTCTCCTCATTTAATTTTTGTTCCAATTCTTTTTTTTCCTTATTTAATTGCTTTTTTATCTCTTCTACAGAATTTGATACTTTTTCCATTTCCTCTTTTTGTTTTTGAAATTTATTTTCTAAATTTTTTCTTAATTTATCATTTTTTTCCATATTTTTCTTTGTATTTAAAAGATCTTTCTTTATTTGTTCATTATCTTTTTTTAATTTTTCATTTTCTTTTATAATATCATTAATTTTATCATTTTCAACATTTTTTATATTTTCATTATTATTTGAACTATAATTAATTTCATTATTAATAATATTACTGTTTAAATTTCTACTTTCAGTACTATATAAATTCCTGTTAATATTATTATTAATTTTTTCATTTTCATTTTTTATATGATTTTTATCAAATGAATTAGATGAAGTTATTATTTCATGTTCAACAATTATTCTTCTAGGACTCTCAAAAATCTGTTTATAATTATTTTTATTTATATAATTATTAAGTAATTTA
>JAJJLC010017697.1:0-10656 GCA_023806825.1 Ophryoscolex caudatus
TATTTATAAAATATAATAATTATAATAATTATAATAAATATAGAGATTATTTCATAATTTAAAAGTTTCTTAAAGAAGAAATAATTTTAAGATTTAAAATTTAAAAGATATTTAATAAATATAATTTCTAAAAATTAAATGAGAGAATATGATTTTAAAAAATAAACTTAATTAAATTTATATTCATTTTTT
The DNA here is from genome assembly GCA_023806825.1 of Ophryoscolex caudatus. Classification (NCBI taxonomy): domain Eukaryota; phylum Ciliophora; class Litostomatea; order Entodiniomorphida; family Ophryoscolecidae; genus Ophryoscolex; species Ophryoscolex caudatus. The sequence goes on from JAJJLC010017697.1 coordinate 193, forward strand.
TGAGGTAATTAAACACAAGTCAAATAATATTAATTATTTATTATAATTTTTTTATTAAAAAAAATGACAAGCATTTACACTTCTGATAGAGAAGAATAATAGTAATCCAGGAAAAGAAAGGAAAGAAACAAGAAGCCTATCAAAAAATAAAAATCTAAAATATAAATAATGAAGAAAATAAGTTTCATCAAAAAAATTTAAATTTAATTAAATCTATATCAAATTCTTTAATTTAATATCTATTTTATATAAATAAAAAGAAATAATAAAAAATAAAATAACTATAATATAAAAATTTATTATTAATAACTATTAGGTAAGAAATCAACATATTTATTTATTGAAAAAATTCTTTTATATTAGCTTTAATTTAAATTGAGAATAATTATTAAAAAAATTCCTTCTATATAATTCTTGTTATTTCCAAAAATTATTTATTCTCATATATTGAAACTTTATTAACTCCTTATGAACTATACAATAGTACCCAGATATATACAGGGATAAAATATATTTGAAAAATTAGGAGCTTAACAGGCTAATTAAACTTTATTGGATTAAATATACTTTTTTGGAATTAAATAATTTAAATGTTTTTTTTAATTATAAAGAGTAGGTGCAATATATGAATATTTGGATGAATTCCATAAAATGCATAAAGAGGAAAAGTCAAAATGTAAAAATATAAAAATTTATCTTTTTTATTATTATTTTAAATTTTAAATATAATTTTGAAGACTAAAGATAAAATATAATCTTCAATTTATTTTAAAATTATAAAAAAAAATTAAGTTAATATACAGTTTTCAAATATAATAAAAATATATTTTATTATTTTATTAAATCTTTTATATTATATAATATTAAAATTATTTTGTTGTAAAATTTAAATTAAGAATTAAAATCTTAAATTAATTAATATAAAATTTAATTAAAGTCATTTCCTATTTTTGAAAATACTAATCTCCAATCTTTAAAAATATAATTCAAAAATTATATAAGATCAATACCATTTAGTGGAAATAAATATTTTTCTTTATTTTTCAAATAAATATTTTAAAGAAGAGCATTTAAAAAGTAAATAATATATAATTCCATTTTTAAGTTAAAAAAAATCTGAAAAAATTTATAAATCAATATTTATTATAAATTTAATATTCAATTTATTCAAAAACTATTTTAATTTTCTTGAATTTTAAATTAAAACCCTCCTGAAAAGTGTATAAATTTCATCTTTTATATAGTTTAATTTTTGAGATAAATTATCTTCAATTTTATTAAGAGGTTTTAATAAAAGTAGTTGATTAATTTAAGTTTTTAAGATATATTTTTAAATCTATTAAAAAATATAACTCTAGTTGAATTCTTTTATTTAGAAATTAGTAAATATAAATTTATAAGTGAATTTTTGAGCCTTTAGTAAAATTTTATAGATAATTTAAAATGAAGAGAAAAAATGGGAATTGAGGATTACATAATTAATTCTGAAATATTTTTCACTATCACTTCCTTGTTTATATAATATTAAAAATATATTAATTGCTTTTTTATATTAATGAAACATAAAAAATATTTTTATAATAATTTAAGATGATTTTATGTTTTTTTGAAAGAAAATAAATAAATAATGATTTGGATAAATATAATTTTATAAAATAATTTTTTTAAAAATTATCAAAATTTTTATTATTTTAAAGAAATTATAGTAAATATAGTTATATTTCTACCTATAAATAACATCCCTTTTTTGAATCCAAGAACTCCTCTAAATCTCCATAATTTGTTCGGAATTAAAGAAGTCTCACATTTTTGAAAATAAAAAAATTATGTACTTTATTATCATATTTAAGATAATTAGTATATTTTTTTATATAGATTTTAAAATATAAATTTGGATAAATTATTTTTAACATAATTTATTTCTTTTATTTATAACCATAATTTTTTATTCTTATAATTAATAAATAAAATAAAAGAAAAATGTCATTTTTTGAAAAATCAAAAACTTATGAACCAGAAAAAACTATAATTAACAATAGAAGGGAGAATCATTATAAATTAAGTATTTCAAATAATTTTCCTCATAGTGGTTTCACTAATTTTAATAATAGTCAAGATAAGAAAATAAAAAAAAATAAATCTCAATCAAAATTTTATAAAATTTATTATCCAAGTACTATAAAATCAAATGATAATGTAGATTCAACCTATATGCCATCATATAATATAAAAAGTTCAGATCCTAAAGATAAAGATGGATTATTTTTAGAATTAGTTAGAGATCAAAAAAATATGAAAGCACTTAATAAAGAATTAAAAAATATAATAAATGGTATGAAATATTTAAATAAAGTAAATATGTCAAATTATTTTATTTTATGCAAAATTATGGAATTAAGAGATAATAACAATGATGAATATAAATTAAAATTTAATGATAATAAAAGTAATGAAAAAATTTATTTTTTATTAGAAGAAAATAAAAAAATTAATGTTTTAAAAAAACAAATTAAACTTTATGATAAAACTATACAAAATAATGAAATGAAAATTGAAGAATTAAAAAATAAAGAAAAACAAAAAAGATATCAAGAATTAATTAATAATATAGAAAATAAAGAAATTGAAATTAATGATTTATCTCAAAATATAGAAGAATTAAATTATAAATTATTAGAAAATGAAACTAAAATAAAATTTTTCTATTTAAAATCACAACAATATAATAACACATTATTAGTTAAAATAAGAATATTAAAATTTTTTAATTTTTTTGACATTTAATAAAAAATAGGTTAATGATATTATAAAAATTAAAAATAAAATTAATTATGATAATCATTTATTTGATGAAAATCAAGAAGAAATAAATATTTTTAAAACAAAAAAAGAAAATTTAAAAAATAATAAAAAAAAATTAGAAGAAAAGATAAAAATAAAAGAAAAAGAATTAAAAAACTTAGATTCAGAAGAATATAAATTAGATAAACAAATAGAAGATAATAATGATTTAAATAAAGAAAAAGAAAAAAATGAAATTATTTTAGAAAAAGTTAGAAATACTTATTTAAAATTAAAAAATGATAATAAAAAAATTGTTAAAAAATTATTATTATTAAATAAAGAAAAAAAAAATTATATAAATCAAATAGAAGAATATCAGAAACTAAGACCGGTTTTGATAGAAAAAACTAAAATCCCTGGACGCCATCAGGAAATAATGAAAAATATGGAAAAAGAAATAGAAAGAATTAATGAGGAAATTAAAAAAAGAAATGAAGATGATGAGACTAAAGAAAAAAATATGAATAATGAAATAATTAATATAAATAACATAAATAATAATTATATTGAAGAAATTAATAATTATGAAAATGAAAAAAATTCTTTAGTTGATGAATTAAATGAATTGAAATCTGAATTAGAAAATGTTGAAAGTAAAAATAATGAATTAACTCAAAATTGTTCCGAATTAGAAGAAAAATATAATAAAATAAAAGAAGAATATCAACAGAAAAAAGAAGCTGAAGAAAAAGAGATTAAAGATAGAGAATTAAAAGAAAAAAATTTTAAAGAGGAAAAAGGAAAATATGAACAAGAAATAAGTGAAGAAAAATCAAGGAATAATAAACTCAAGGAAGAAAAAGAAGAATTACAGAAAAAATATGAAGAAAAAATAAATGAAGTGAAACAGGTAAATGAAGCAAAAGATAAATTGAAAACTATTTCAGAAGAAATGCAAGATTTGTCTGACTAAAATAATATTTTTATTTTTTTTGAAAAATTATTTTAATATTTTATATATAATTAATTATTTATTATTAATTAAATAGGGAATTCATTAATAAAAAATGAATATATTCTAATTTTTTTATTTCAATAAAAAATAATATTTTTTTATGTCTTAACTTATATAATTAAAACAATATTTTCTTTTGAAATATTATAAACAATGAAAAAATATAAAAAAACTTAGGAAAATAATAATTTTAAATTATTCAATAATTAATCATTTGAAAAATAAGATGAAAATTAAAAAAAATTTTATTATATAAATATTTTTATTATACAGAAATTTTTCTACTAAATATTAGACCCACTTAGTTTTGGAGAAAGACTTTAGAAATAAATATTTTTTTTGATTAAGTATTTAAATATTATTTTTAATAAATGCATAAAAATATTTTATTTTTTTTATGAATTTTTAATAAATATTATAATATTTTTTAAATAAACATTTAAAAGTATTATATATAAAGTAAAAGAATATTCTGAAAAATAGACTTTAATTCAAAAAATATTAATATTTTTTTTATAACATAAATTATAAATAAAAAAATTAATAATATAATAAAAAATATTAAAAATAATTAACCTGTTAAAACCCAAATTTTCCAAATATATTTTGAACCTGAATATATCAGGGAACTTTTGCATTGAGCATAAGGAGTTAATAAAACATGGAAAAATCTCCTGAAGATGAAAACTTATTTAAAAATACCATAATTTTAAATCATAAATACAATTTATATCAACAATTTTTTGTAGTAGGAATAGATCCAAAGATAATGTTCAGTATAAATGATTATGATTTAAAATCCCTTTGTGAACCATACAGTAACCCAAAAATAATTAGCAAATATCCAAATGAAAATTTACCATATTTAAATATTCCTGATAATATAGTAGCTTCTCACTGTTTTCCAAATGGTATAAATAATTTATTAGTTGATTATAATGATAAAGATTTATTATTAAAAGAGAAAAAAATTGAAAATTTTATATTTTCATTAGAAAATATGCACCCAGATATAGGAACAGTTTCTTTAAGAACTAATAAAGTATATTATACATGCTTATTATTTTATGAAAATATTGAAAATTATAGAATTTGTATAAATAAAAAAAGAAATTATAATGAAGATAAGGAAGTAAAAAATAAAGGAATGCTTATACCAAAAGTTATTTGTTTATCTTCTTTTAATCCTTATTATGAACAAACTAAATATATTTTACTAAGAATAAAAAATTATGTAAATAATTTTAATTATAAAAATAAATCTAAGGATAATCTAAATTTATATCCAATAGAAAAAATAATTGAAGGATTAATATTTGATTTACCATCTTTATCAAGGGGAAATTTTTTACTAAAATTAAATAATGAATCTTTATCATATAAAACAAATTATAATTATTTGAATAATAAATTGAATGAAAATGAAGAAGAAATAAAAGATATAATTTTTAAAGAAACTCCTCCTAACAGAAATCCTAGAGAAATGGTTAATTATTCTATTTTAATGAGTTATTTTAGAATTGAAGAAATTTTTGAGGTTATAAAGTTTATAATTTTAGAAGAACCAATTTTATTTTTTTCTGAAGATAAAGAAGTCTTAACAAATGTAATTGAAGGTTTAATATCATTAATTTATCCATTAAAATATCCATATCCAGTTATATCAATTTTGCCTGAACAAAATTATTCTTTAGTTTCTTTATTTAAGAATTTTATTTTTGGTATAAATTATAAATATTCAGAAGAAGTTTTAAGCAAAAAAATAATTTTAGATGGAGTTAAATTTATTCGTATTATTCGCTTGGATAAAAGATTTAATAAAATTTTAAATTCAGAAGAAAGGGACAATTTAGGATATTCAATTTTTACCTCTTTGAAAGCTGATGAAAATAAACCTTTGATTAAATTTGATCAAATTGAAGAAAATGTTTATGAAAATGAAGTTAAAAATATAAAATTAATTAATGATAAAAAAAAAATTAATTTACCTAGGCATTATTTTGAAAAATGTTGTAGAAAATTAGAAAAAAAAATCCATGAAAAATTTAAAGAAATAGATTCAAAAAATAAAACACAAGATAAAAAAATAATAAATAAATTAAAAACAGAAGTATTTAATAATGAAATAAGAGATGAATTTATGTATTTTTTTTGTTGTATTTTATTAAAATATCAAGAATATTGTGTAAAATTTGAAAAAAGAATATATGAAGATAAAGATAAAAATGGACATACTATAGAAAAAGAATTTGAGGAAAGAAGTTTACAATTAGATGAAAAATATTATATGGGAAATTTAAAATTAATTGACATTTTTAGTAGTGAAGAATTTATAAATAGTACACCATCATTAGATAGAGCCTTTTATAGAGTTTTTTTTGAAACAAGAATATTTTTTGATTTTATGAAAAAAAAAATATTTCCTGAAACAAACCAAGATAAATTTGATATTTTATATTTTGATGAAATAATTAATAAAAAATTATCTAGAGAATTATATACTCAAAAAAAAGAAACAAAATTTTTAGAATTTGATTTTAAAAATTTAAAGCAAAACATAGAAATAAATTCATTAAAAAAAGATATTAATAATAATATTAAATTATATTTACAAAAAAAAGAGAATAGAAAAAAAGCTTTAAATTATTTTCAATTAATATATTTAAATGGTATAGATGATGATAATATTAATGAAGGGAATTTAGGTGATAAAAAGGGACAAATATATTTTTATTATTACGTTTTTCCTATTCTCTTAAATGATGGTATTTTTTATAATGAAAAAAGTAAATTTAATAAAAATAATAATGAAAGTGATTATATATGGTCTTATTTAGATTATTCTATAAAGTCTCAACAAAGTAAGATATTATATGATTTATTTGAAAAAGAATCATCTATTATTATTGATGATGAAAATATTAATAAAAATTATATATTATATGATTATTCATTAAATCCAACTTCTTCATTTCATTTTACAAATGATTATTTAGTAAAAATATTATGGATAATTTATTTTTCAAAAACTTTTAAATATATATCTTTTTCCAAAAAAAGATATTATTTTGAAATTATGATTAATTTTTTACAAAAAAATAAAGATATTATAGATAATAAAATACTCTTAATTTTATTTAATTCTATAAATAAACATGGTGATAGAGATATGAATCAAATTTTTTTTCCTTTTTTGAAGAATAAGACATATACTTTATATTTATCTGTTAGAGAAAAAATGAAATCAGAAAATAATTTTATCAAATATATTATAAATATTGAAAATAATTATTCAATTAATCTAAAGAATAATCTTAAAAATATTTTAAATCAACCAAAAAATGAAGTAAAAAATGAAAAAGATAAAAAAGATAAAAAATATGATGAAAAAAAATTATTATCTTTTAGAGTAAATTCATTTTGTAATGTAAAAATAGATAATAAAGATATATGTGGAGAAACATTTCTTATGAAAATATCAGATATAATATGTGAAAAAAAATTTATACACTTTAAATGTAACAAATGTCTTAGAGAACAGAATTTAATTGTTACTTGTAAATATAATTTAAACGAAAAAGAAGAGAAATATGATATTAACTATACAATTAATTTTGAACTTTTATCCCCTATAGGTATACTTCAACAAAAGTGGCTAAAAAATAAAATTGATATAGATCCATATTTTATCTGCGAAAATCATTTACAATGCTTTCTAAGTGCAATTTTTTATTTTTATCAGCAAAATCTACCTTGTAATTTCCTCTTTCCTAACTATGTAACAAAAAGTGATTTAAAAGAAGAAAAAGATAATTATTATTCAATTGTAAATGGTCAGGAATTTTTTGATGAAAAAAAAATTAAAAAAGTTAAGGTTAAAACTGAACCAAAAAAAGAGCTTAAAGAAGGAAATATCGATATTTTCGAAGAACAAGAAAATGATTTAAATGATGATAATTTTACTTTGGAAATAAATGGTAAAAATAAACAAATAGATATTGATAATACAGATATATTAATAAAAAAAAGGGATAGTAATAAAAATGATTTGAAATCTTCATTTAAAAAAAGGAAAGTCAGCCCTAATAAAAAAAATGTTGAATTCAAATTGAATTTAAAAAATTTAAATTCTTGAAGAGGAGAATGGAAATGTATAAATTAAAATGTATAAATTTATTATAATTTATTTATATTTTTATAGCTATTTAAATAAATTAAATTAATCTTAAATAAAAGAATAAGAAATTTTCAATAATAATTAATAAAAGATATAAAATTAAAATTAATATAATTATTCAAATATTTTTGATTCTTTTAAAATTTAAAAGTTGTAAATAATAAATCTTTAAAAAATAAATAATTATATATTACTAAGATATAAAAATCATTATTATCATTAATTTTATTTTAAAAATAAAAATAATATATTACTTATAAAATTTATAAAAAATAAAGAATTTAATAATTAATATATTTAATGAATTAATTATCTATTTTATAAATTATTTAAAATACTTTAATATTTTTAAAAAATTAGAAAATAGAAATAAAAATATAAATAAAAATATTTTTAGATTTATTTAATTTTTTTCTTGGAAACATTTTTTTTCAAATCAGGAATATATAAATAATCTATTTTATTATATTTATTATTATTAACAATAGAGAATTTCACTTTATTAGCAGAAGAATTTTCATTTATTTTAAAACTTGAATTCAATTTTTGTTTATATTTTTGCAAAATATTGCTATTATTATAGTTATTCTTTATAATAAAATTTATATTATTTTCTTTTAAATTATTATTTTCCTTTTTTATTAATTTATTTTTTCCTTGAAAACTTAATTTATTTTTATTCTTTTTTTTAATAGGATAATTTTTATTCTTTGTTTCATCAATTTTTATTTTATGAAAACTTAACTCAGGTATATTAGAAAAAGAATTCTTTTTCATTTTTATTTTATCAAAAAACCTAATAGATTCAAGTTCTTCACTATTAACAAATGAAGAGCTACTTTGTTTTTCATCCTTATCCTCATTATTATTATTGAATGATAAATCATTGCTTTGTATGTCTACATTATCTATATTATTTATTTTTAAATTTTTACCAATTTTATTTTTAAGATTATTATTTTCTTTTTTATTTTTTTTATATAAATTTAATTCAGAATTAAGTTCGTCTATTTGATTTTGTAATATATTATTTTTATTAATTAAAATTTTATTTTGTTCACTTAAATCTTCATTTTTTTTTTTATATATTTTATTTTTATTTATAAAATTTTCTCTTTCTCTTTGTAAAATAATTAAATCTTTTTCTCTTTTATTTAATAAATCATTCATTTGATAAAATATATTTACTATTAATTCCTTTTGTGATTGATTATCTAAAAAATTACAATATTTAATAAAATATTCATTAATTATATCATATAATTTATCATCATTATAATAATACTTATTTATTTTATTATTTTTTTCTTTTAATTTATTCAATTTCTTATCTAATGATTTATTTAATTTTTTATATATATTTTTATGACCAAAGGAAAATTTAAGAGAATTATTTTTATATTTTTGATTAGAACAATAATTATTATTCATATGTTTACAACTTAATGATTTCCCTATACCTCCAATAATATTATTTTGTATATTATTATTAGTTTTATTTGAATTATAAGAAAAATTATTTTTATTATTTTCTCCCTCAGTACTTATTGTATTTTTTATTTCTATCTGATTTTGTTTTTTACATATAGAATTATTATTTATATTATTATTTATACTAATATTTTTACTTTTTAAACCATTAACAGATTTATATTTTAAATTATCTATTATATTTTTAAAATCATTTTGATTTTGATTCATTATAAACCTTTTTTTTCTATTAATTTTATTTTTACCAGAAGAATTATAATAAGAAATATTTCCTCTATTTATTTCATTAAAACTTTCATTATTATTTTTATTATATAAATTTTCACTAATATTATTATTAATTTTATAATTATTATTATATTTCATTTTTTTTGAACTATAATTACTATAATTAGATATGCAAAATTTTGGTTTATGTTTACCTTTATTAATAGAATAATTTTTATTCATATAATTAACACTTATATTTATTCCTATTAAATTATTAACAGAATTATACCTTATTGATTTATTATAATTATTATTATAACCATTATTATTACTATATAATATATTTTTATTATCATTTTTTGTATTATTTAAAGATTTTCTTACTTTTTTAAAATCTACATTATTATTATTATTGTTATTAGTTATATTATTTCTTATTATATAACTATTCTTTTTATTATTAGTATTTAAAATATTTATATTTTTTTGATTTTTAATAGTATCAGTTGTATTTGTCTGGTTATTTATATTTAATTTTTTTTTGGATGATTTTAAACTACAATTAAAAAATGAAAATTTATTAAAATCAGTTAATAGTAATTTATTAGTTTTTGATTTTTGAATTTTATTTTTTAAATTTATTTTTTTTATAGATGAATTTTGTTTAGACATTTTTAAATTTTTTAATTTACATTTGTATATTATATTAATAATTATTAAAAATTTAAATTAATAAATTATTTTAAAAATATAAATCATTAAAATGATAAAAATATTAAATGGGGAT